>QZLH01000101.1:94213-138926 GCA_003833135.1 Oehlia diaphana | reverse complement strand
TTAAAATTTTTTTAAGTAATAATATAATTATAATAAGAATCTAGCTCTAGAATTTTTTTTTTAATCTACAAAAAAACGAAAATTTTTTCTTAAATTATAAAACACCGAGATCATCATAAAAAAAAAAATAATAATATTTTTTTTTTTTTTTTTTTTTTTTGCTGAATAAATGTCTAACCTAATAACCGAACCATTATTTCTAAGCATATTTATTTGTTTTATTGTGCTTTTTGGCACCATATTCTATATAGGTCACAATCAGGTGCAACACCAGTTTCAACTTCATTTTTGGCATCTTTAAATAATTTTAAATATTCTTCTTGTGAAAGATCCATAAATTTACACATAGTTTCAGGCATAGGGTCATTTAAAAAATATCCATCATGTACTTCCATATATGCTTGCCCAGCGTTCCCTCCTTTTTTAGTTCCTAATGATACTGTAGCAATCTTATAATCTACATTTTTTACTGTTGGTGATGATTCAAGAATTTTGATTATTTCTTTAGAAATTCGAATTTTTACATTACGAGAATCGCTTAATGTGATTACTACAAGAGAAAAAAAGGACAAATAAAATAAATAATTTAATTAAGTAAATATATATATATATATAATTATTCGAGTAAATAAATTTCTTTAACTTACGTGCGTCATAAAATCTTGTAAGTATTGGTCCTGTATTTGTTGCTAGTTCAGGTTCAGTGAATTCTATATAACCACCCGGTTTACATACTCTAAAAAGAATCAATAAATTTATATAATAAGTAAAAAGAAAATAAAATTTTCGCAAACCATTTTTTTGGGGGGGGGGGAAATTTACCTAATTAATTCTTGTATAGCAGAATGCCATTCTTCAAAAGTAAATACACTTAACATATTCCCTTGATGAACGTAATCAAAAGTGTTGTCACTGAAAGGAAGTCCTTTCAAAATATCTCCTTGTATAAATTCTACATTATCAGGTTTAATCTAATGAAAAATATAATATATAATGTTAATTTCTTTTTGTTTACATTACATTAACAATGTTTCTCATATACTTACTTCTGACGGATATATGGGAAATAAATCAAGTCCAAAGAATTTTGGAAATTTATGAACTGTCGCCAATTCCAATAACCAAGTGCCTGGACCGCATCTATCATAGATATGAAAATAAAAAAAGAATTATAATATTAAAATAAATTTTTTTATAAAATAAAATTTTTTAAGTTTTATTATATTATATTTACCCAACGTCCAAGACTTTATAATCTTCTTGGGAGAAATTATGTTCAATTGGTGCACTGAAAATACTTTGAAAAAGATAACGTGCAAGAAAATGTAATATAACCATTATATCGGTATCTTTCACATGATTTGGGAGATAATATTGGAGTTGTTTTTGTTCATTTTGACAAGTATTGTTGTTTTCCTTGGATTTTGACGATTTGGAAGATTTTGACGATGAACCTCTCTTCATTTTGCGAGTTTTATTTAATGTTGAAAGGATACTATTTCCCATTGTTTTTTATGTCGATTACTTATATTTTTTTTTAAAAAAAAAATCTTCATATATATATGAGTATGATCATATATCATACATATATAAATAAATATTTATTTATATTTATAAATTATATATATATATATATTATATATATCTGATATGCATATAAATAATATACTGTATGATTATATATTTGAAAATCTGACCGGGTCTAGGTTTTTATTTTTTTTATTGATGTACCAAGTCGCTAAGCAATTACTGATCAAGACCGTGCGACGAGTTACTCTTTACGAAATGATCATGTAAATGGTCATGTAATAGTCATACCCCTCATTTTAAATTCTAATTTTTCTAATTTTGTCGCTAATATCCGATAAGTAAAAAATTTTTTTTATTGGTTAAAAGCTATTCCGATGTACCCAACCAAAAAAAGTAGTGAAACGTTCCGTTCGTTTGTTTGTATTACGAATTAATTATTCATCAAAAAATCTTATCTTTATATAAATTTCGGGAATAAAATTTAATTCTTATTGATCGAAAGAAAATCCGGGATTTGTGGTTCTATTTTTTTTTTTTTTTTTTTTTTTTTTTTTTTTTTTTTTTTTTTTTTTTTTTGGAGAATCAAATAACTGGCCGAATATTGACGGTACAAAATATTGAATATTTGATTTTAATATAATAAATATAATTTATATATATAATATAATTTATTAAAAAATTAAAAAAATTACAGTCACCAGGAATATTGAATTTTTAAAATTTTAAAATTTTTTTAAGTAATAATATAATTATAATAAGAATCTAGCTCTAGAATTTTTTTTTTTAATCTACAAAAAAACGAAAATTTTTTCTTAAATTATAAAACACCGAGATCATCATTAAAAAAAAAAATCGTGAGAACCTTTTTTTTTATCTCATATCTTTTGACACCATATTCTATATATTTCACAATCAGGCGCAAAAATTTCATTAACTTCTTTTTTAGCTTCTTTAAATAATTTCAAATATCCTTCTTTTGTAGTCCCCATGAATTTACACAAAGTTTCAGGCATAGGGTCATTTAGAAAATATCCATCATGTATATCCATATACGCCTGTCCTGCGTTTCCTCCTTTTTTAGCGCCTAACGTTACTGTAGATTTTTTATAATCTACATTTCTCACTGTTGATAATGATACTAGAATTTTGATTATTTCATTAGAAATTCGAATTTTTACATTACGAGAATCACTTAATGTAACCACTACAGGTAGGAAAAAAAGAAAACAAAATAAATTAATTAAATTTAAAATATTTTAAGAAATTCTTTTATTTTATTTTTTTTTTTAACTTACATGCATCATAGAACCTTGAAAGTACTGGCCCTGTTTTTACTGCTAATTCTGGTTCTGAGAATTCTATATAACCACCTGGTTTACATACTCTGATTTTCGAAAATAATAATAAGTAAATAAAAAAGAAGTAAAATCTTTGAAAATTATTTAAGAAAATTTACCTAATTAATTCTTGTATAACAAAAAACCATTCTTCTATTGTAAAGACACTTAACATATTCGCTTGATGAACGTAGTCAAACGTATCATCATCATAAGGAAGTGTGTTCAAAACATCTCCTTGTCTAAATTCCACATTACTTGGTTTAATCTAATGATTAATTAATTATATGTTAGTGTCACAAATTTTGCTAATTGTTTTTTTTTTTTTTTTTAGTATTCATTACTTACTTCTCTTGGGAATATAGGAAACAAGTCGATCCCAAAGAACCTTGCTGAACTATAAGTTGCTGCTAAATCAAGTAACCAAGTTCCTGGTCCGCATCTTTTATATAATAAAATTAGAATAATGAAATAAAAGTAAAAAAGAAAAAAAGAAAAAAAAAAAAAAAATTTATTTAATTACCCAACATCTAAAACTTTACATTCATTAAGCAAATTATTTTCAATTGGTGAACTAAACAAATTTTGGAAAAGGTAACACTCGAGAAAATGAAAAATGACCATTATATCTGTATCCTTTACAAAATTTGGAAAAAAATATTTTAATGGTTCTTTTTCCATTTTTTTTATTTCACGTCTCGAATAACTTTTCTTTTTGTTGTTCGAAAATATATTTCCCATTGTTAATAAAATTGTTTAAGAAAAAAAAAAAAAAAATAAAGTAAAATAAAATAAAATGAAGTGAAATAAAAATAAAATAATGTCGAAGGGGGAAATTATAATGTATTATGAGTATATATATGTGTAATTAATTTACTAATTATTTACCAATTAAAAAACTTACTTGATGAATATAGTAAGTACGTTCAAAGAAAGAGACGATTTTAATTATTTTAATAAATTATCCTACACTATGCTATCCTCTATTGATTATCATGTCAAAAAAAAGTAAAATCATGTGAATCATGTGATACAGATTCTTAAGTAATATATTACTCAGCAATTTTTTTTTTTTTTTTTTTTTTTTTTTTTTTTTTTTTTTCTTTTTTATTTTTATAATTATGCGCATGAATTGCTACGAAGTAGCAAATTTTTATTTCATGATAACTTTCTTTCCATTTTACGAAATTACGAATAAGCTTTATCCTATTAGCGGTGGTTAACTCCGATATGACTAATGATCATTACTTTATTAATAAGCCATCTGGTTGTGCAAGTCGTTCATCAATGGTCAATTACCTAAAACTTTACCTAATACATTTGAATCGAGAAATTAGGACCAAAAAATCCTGTTACATCCAAATATTCCGTGTGTGGACAAAAAACATACTTTTAAATAGAATAAAGGTGCATAACCGTTATATGTATTTCATAAACAGACGCAATGCCACAATTTACCCTATTGTATTACATACGCCAACAAAGAAGGTAATCTTTATTACAAATGCCACAATCTAACCGTATCGGTACTGTATCTGTTATGTATAAAAATCTGGTCCCTTATTTTTTTTTAAAATTCAGGTTTTAATTTTTCCAGTTAATTAAATCATTTCCCAATTAGTTTTATTTCTCGTCTTGTTGTCCTTTATGAACGAATGTAAATTTTTTTTAATTGTAAAACAATTGTTACACAAGAAAAAAATATTTAATTCTATTCGATATTGAGGGCCCACAAATGCTTAATAATATCATTACTTTATACGGAAGATGCAACGGAGAAACAAGTTTTTTTAACAATGATCTTCGTAAATCATGTCCTTTTTATTGATTACTATTAAATAATGATGTGCATCAATAGGGACTCATCAAATCAACGTCCAATCTTAAAGTATTATACGAATTGATATTTTTTATTTGGAAAATTATTTTTATTTATTAAATGTTACTTAGATAATATTTAGAACATACTGTAATTAACTGGTAATAATCTGAATCTGAAATTTATTCAACATCTTCAGATGTTTCCTTTATGACCAGCCAGTATGCATGCTAAGTAAATGTTTGCTAAGTAAATAAATAAATGTATGCTAATTAAAACATTTGAGTTCGCTCCAAGTTTCATTTTATGATACATAGAAACCAAAAATCTTAGTGATCATAAATTATGTTATAACCACGCGATATTAACAGTTGTTATGTAATGCTGATACTTTGATCACTTTTAATAAATAAAAAATCAAATAAGCTTATATAATAAAATTTAATAATTAACTAAATAATATCAATATTTGTGGTTTTGGCTATCTCAACCATCTCAGGATCTTTTTCACAAATTTTTATATAAAATAATTGGCTCGGATATATATAAAATTTGAAATAATTTTCACATTCTGCTCACTTGACCCTTAAATATGTATATCCGTTAAACGGACATCTAAATTCATTTTACTTTCAAATTAAGTCATTTGGCTAATAATTATTAATAAAGAAAGGTTATATTAATTATAGTATCTTCCAGATTAAAAATATCTTAAAATTTTCATTGGAGATCTGAAATGCATTCCTCCACGCGTAACATTACGAATTCAATGATTAATTTTGCGTAACAAAGTTGAGTGAATACAGTATTATTATTATATTCTCATTTTGGAAAATTTTATGGTTTTTTAATAGATATTAATTTATTATACTTTGTTTAAAAAAAAAAAAAAAAAGTTCGGTTAAAAGATTTTATTTTAAATTTACTTTTCGTGATCATTCAGTTGTACCATAGTATTGTGAGTATTGTGTGAGAACTTTTATGGCCTTATTTTTTAAGTTTGTCAATCTCGGAGAGATAAATATGTGTAAGTTGATGATCAGTTTTAGTAGTCCCCGTTCTAATTATTATTGTTACATCAAAAAAAAAGTTTTTTCCTTATTAGGTAGATATTCCCCGGTTTTTTTTTTTGGGACGGGTCCTTTTTTTTTTTTTTTTTTTTTTTTTTTTTAGTGTTTTTTTTTTTTTTTTTTTTTTTTTTTTTTTTTTTTTTTTTTTTTTTTTTTTGGTCAAATAGAAGTTTTTTTTTTTAAAATAATAATAAAAAAAATTTGATTTATTCAGATAACAATTTCAATTTTTATCACAAATAATAAAAATTTTTCATTAACATACGAATGATTTAAAGTTGATATTTTCTAGAATCCAGAATTGTACCTAAAATTGATTTTCCGACTCCGGAATTATAAACAATATCGTATCTGAATTTCCAATGTGAAACTGAAGATCTATCTTATCAATTTTAAATATTAAGATAAAAATTTTTTTTTTTTTTTTTAGATGATTTCGTCTGAATTTTCGAGAATCAATAATCAACCGATATACTGTAACATATAAGTTCGAAAATTCAAAATCGACAGCATTAAATTATTTTAAATATAACCATAAAATGTAAACTAAAAAAACTTATTTTTTATATTTTAAATATTATCTTTTGATTGTTATTATAGAATTTTTATATGTTATTTATTAATATTACTTGTAAGCTTGTAAAGAAATTAAATAAAAATCATACTCAAAAAAAAAAAAAAAATGTTATTATAAATGATTATTAATCGATTATTTATCATTAATAATAAATAATCATGAGCATTAATCTTGTATCAGAAGATATATTACTAATATAGTTTTAGAGAGATTTAATAAATTATGTACAATATCTTTTATCATCAATACAGGTTCTCAAGTTTTGACCGTTCGTTACGTTTACTTGAAATTGGAAATTATGGATCAGTTGACCGTGGATGATATCAACAGTGGAGTCAATCCTCTAATCCAGGGAGTTGAGACAGTGACACAAACACAATTGAAATAACGTCATTTATACGTTTCAGTCGAAATAAAGAAATATTTATCGTTTATATCATTTTCATAATTTATTTACTAAAATAATTAAAAAAAAAAAAAAAAAAATGTAATGTAATATTAGCAATTACGGTAGACGAAATAAAGTTTCTGCTTAATATTCAACCGATAATCAAACTATAATATATTTAAAGTTTCATGATATTATTATATATGTATATTGAAATCCTTAATGCACAATATTTATGTTTCGAAATTGCGCAGGAGGGTTACATTTTTTAATAGGTTTGTTGTATAATACTCGCGCCATCTTACGCAATTGAGTAGATCTGCAAATTTTCATATACCACCGACATGCACATTGCAGTAAAAATAAAAAAATATTTTTCCGGGATTATATTTTTCACGAATGATTAACAAAAAGTCATACTTTTTTTTTTTTTTATTATTTGCGGAAATACAAATATGATTATGAGTTATTCGGAGATCGATTTCAAATTTCCATTTTACGTATCGTTTTAAAAAATTTCTTTTATTTTACAACTTTCATATTAAAATAAAGTGATCACACGTGTAGTCGTGTACTAATGAATTAATACGTTTTAAGTAAATTCAGAAACTTGTATTTTAAACAAAACAGTATAAGATACAGCATATAAATAACTTTAAAAAGCTTTGTATCATGAAGTTATGTTAATCTTTTTTCATGCACAATTTAAATTAAGATGACAATCTTTACAATTTTGAGTATGATACGAAAAACTGAAGGTATAAGAATTTTATTTTTAAACCCTAAGAGTTGTGGCCTAATAAATGGTCTAAAGTCATCAAAAATTTTTGTTTATTTAAGTGAAATAAATAAATTTTAACGAGATTTAATAAATAAATAAACGTCTTTTATTTATCTATATATTTATTTAAAAATTATACACAATGAAATTCGATATACCGGAATCTTGATATAATGGAATATAAGTAAAAGTTTTGATATATCGGAATTGGGATCTGGAACGGATTAAACGGATTATCATAATCTATAATTAATAATACCTTCGATATACCGAATTTCTCGATATAACGGATTTTTGACAAATTTGACAAATTCTACTAATGGAACGGATGGTTCCATTATATCAAATTTCACTGTGTATCATTTACTTGTGTTATACCATAATTCAGAATATTTATTTAGGAATTTTAAATCTCGATCTAGATTCAAAAGGGTGTTATTTTTTATTATTATATTTTTCATAAACAGTAAATGATCATTTATAATATGAAGGTGAATAAATAATACGGAATACTACTATATATATGCTGTAAATTGGTTATCCGGAAATCAAAATTTGTTGATTTAGATCGACATTTAAAATTTATATTCACACACGTGTATTAATCATTTAATACATAATTGTTAAAAAAAAAACTGGTTTTATAGCATGTATTATTCTTTTTAGGTATTACGAAAATGATTTAATTCTCGAGAATCCCCACATACTAAATTTAAAAATCATAAAGATCGACTGTCGGAACTCGGATAGAATCTTTCTTTTTTATGAATTCGAAACTTTTAGGGTATTAACTAATTAATAAGTTTTTTGACGATATTTTATTTTTGGTAAACAATTGTAATTATTTTATAATTGATACTAGCTAAAAAAAATTCTCATATTTATGTGATCATTTAGTTCATTGATTTTCAGTGTAAAAAGATAATTTCTATAACTCCAAGTTTCTCATAACTCTGGCAAAAAGTCACGTGAGATGAAATTTACTGCATAAAGCATCGAACTTGACTATCATCTTACCTTATTGTAAAATATATTATCGCGAGTCAAGTTAGTCCTGTCACACAGGTCAAGAACGATATATTTGCGTCGTTATTCGTTAGTTATTGCAAATTATCACGTGATATTCGTGAAATTAAACTTTGTTTTCAAGAATTCAAAGATTCATTAATTGTTATTGTTAATTGCCTGCGTTATTTTAGGTAGAATTAGGTTCAAAGACAATATTGTAAAAACTGTGAATGATTCTGTCCTTTGTATTATGGGAATTTTTGAATTTGTTTTTTTCTCTATGGAAGAAACATTATTTTTTGTCATTCTTATGCGTTATACCAGTGATTTAACGTCATTGCATCACATTACAAATCCTTAAATTTATCTCGTTCTGATTTTGTACTAATGTTTATGTGAGAAATTGGTTAATTGAATTTGTAAAATGTGAAAATATAACGTAAATTTCATAAGTGATCTACAATTATGATGTAAAAGAGAGAAATCATTTCTATAAATAGAATTACCAAACTTGGAAACAAAAGAAGATGATGTTAGAATATTTTTTTGAGTTGATGGATAACTAAATAATTGATAAGGCAGGGTCATTACGCCAAAAAGATGAGGGGCATTCGTAAAGTTTTTTTTCAGATATATAAATGGGTATATGTGTTAAATTTTGAAAGGAAATTATTAATAAAAAAAATGGTTTCTGAAAAACGCGTTGTTTTAATAACTGGTGGAAATGGCTTTATAGTATGTTATATTACTCACTTTCTTTAATATAAATAAATCAATTTAATCTATACATTTTTTATATTTTTTTTATATTTGAAAATTTAATCATTTATAGGGAAGTCATGTAGCAAAACGTTTACATGATCAAGGACATTACGTACGCGTAATCGACTTACATGATGATCCAACATTTCGTCTTTATAAAGATACTTCTGAATTCTGTTCAGAATTTATTGAAGGAGATATTCGTTCTATTGAAACTTGTCGTAAATTATTTAATAAAAATGATGTAAAATGGGTATTTCATTTTGCAGCAAATATGGGAGGTGTCGGTGTTATTAATTCAAAAAATAATTTCGTTATATATCAAGAAAATCATATAATGTCTTTAAATATTCTTCAAGTTTCAATGCAATCTAATATTGAAAAATTCTTTTATGCATCATCTGCTTGTGTATATCCTTATAATAAACAAATTAATTTAAATGAGGATATAAAATTAAAAGAAGATGATAGTACTTGGAATTGTAATAGTAAAGATACGAAACCGCAAGAATCCTATGGTGCAGAAAAATTGAATACTGAAATATTTATATCAAGTTTAAAAGAACTCTCCACTTCATCAGAAAATAAAACTACTTCAAAATTCCCTCAATTCAAAATTGCAAGATTTCATAATGTTTATGGAGAAGGTGGTACATGGTATGATGGAAGAGAAAAAGCTCCGGCCGCTTTATTAAGAAAAGCTATTTGTGCTAGTAAATATACAAAAGAAAATGTAATTGAAATTTGGGGTAACGGAAAACAAAGACGTAGTTTTTTGTATATAGCAGATTGTGTTGATGCTATTATTAAATTTATGGAAAGTAATCTTGATTTAACATTAAATATTGGTTCAGATGAATCAATTAGAATTGATGAACTAGCTTATGTCGCGTTTGAAACGGTTGGCGTTACCCGTGATGAAGTAACTTTGAAATTTGATGAAAGTAAACCTACTGGTGTAAATAATAGAAATTCTGATAATACGTTGGTCAGCAAATATCTTGGTTGGTATCCAAAACATACTACTCGTGAAGGTATGAAAAAAACGTCTTTGTGGATCCAACAAGAACTCGAGAAACAACGTCATCAATATAAAGATGATTCATGGAACGAATTAGTAAGGACCTATCTTGAAAGTAAAGTAGACGTATTAAATTATAACAATGAAACTATAACCTTTGGTGTTCTTTTACCAATAACTTCTCGAGGGCTAACTAAACCTGAGGATTGCCTCGAAAATCTTTCAAACTTTGCAAAAAGTCTTTATGAGACTTCCCAAGAAGATATTCAAGATAGATTTGGTGAAACAAGATACCAAATTAAAATTTATGTCGGAATAGATAATGATGATTCTCTTTTTCATCCGATAAAAAATAATCCCGCAGAAAGAATACTTAATGAACATGGATTTACGGATATTCATACAATGGAATTCGATTTTCCTCCCGGTTCTATATGTGAAATCTGGATAGAATTGGCTCGTAAGGCATATGACGATAATTGTGATTATTTTGTTTTATTCGGTGATGACGTAATTATCGAAACTAATGGATGGATGAATAAATTCCATGAAGCTTATCGTAAAATTTCAATTCAAAAAAAAGTTCCGCGTGGTTTCGGATGTGTCACTTTTACTGATACATCATTTCATGGTTTTCCAACGTTTCCCGTAATTGGTCGTGTACATTTGGATATATTTAATGGAGATGTTCTGCCACGAAAAACATTTAAAAACCAAGATGGAGATCCCTACCTGTTTCAAACTTATAGACGATGGGGATGTTCGATGATGTTAAAAGATGTTGAAATTCAAAATGTTGTAGGTGGAAGTTTAGATCCAAGATATGAAAGGACCCATCATCCAAATTGGAACTTTGATATCTTAAATAACTCAGTTAATAGAGTTGAAGAATGGTTGAAAAAAAATTGTAAAAATCCTATACCAAAATTGCTCACACTTGATGTTATTGTACCAAGTTATAGAGTTAATTTAAAATATCTTGATCCAATGATTAACCTAAAAAAACCTGTTACAATGTCTACAACGACCATTATAATAGTAGATGATCCGAATTCATCAAATATTATTACTTTAAAAAAATTATATGAAAAAGATCCATTCATTAGAATTCGAGTAAACAAAACAAACTTGGGAGCAAGTTTGTCACGAAATCGTGGATTACGCGAATCCAGTGCTGATTATGTTCTATTTTTTGATGATGATGTAGTTCCGGAAAAAAATATCCTGTTTGAATGTGAAAAAATTATCAAAAAGCATCCTAATGCATGTGGGTTTATTGGGAACACAAAATTCCCACCAGCAGATGGAAGCATTTATACAAGTGCATTGGCTTTATCAGGACTCACATTTTTTTGGGGAATTTCAGAAATCTGGGATGACGATGTACCTTGGGGAGTAACTGCCAATTTACTCATTAGACGATTTAATGAGAACATACTTTATGATCCAATATTTCCTAAGACTGGTGGAGGAGAAGACATTGATTTTTGTTTGAAACAAAGAAATTTTTTTATTAAAAACGCAAAAAATGGAAAAGGATTTCAAGCAGCACCAAATGTTATGGCAACTCATCCTTGGTGGAATAATGGCAATAGAGATTACTGGAGATTTTATAAATGGGCGACAGGAGATGGTGCCTTGGTTAAAATGTATCCAGAATTAACGTACAATGACATTGTACCAAACAGCATAGAATTGTTATTTGGAACAATATTACTCTTTCTTGTTTCTATGATAATTTCTTTATTCTTTGCTGTATTTTATAACACACCAATTATTAATACCTTTACAATTTTGACATTTCTATCCATTCCACTTGTAATTGTCTCAAGCATTATTGCTGATATGTATTTACACTTAACTGAACAACCTTACAAGCATACATCCACAGTTGGTGGCTATCGTTATATCTTAGCCATGGTCGAATCTTCACTTATTCGTACAATGAGTGAATTCGGTAGATTGATGGGAATGATCGAAAGAAACGAATGGGGATATATTGGGAAAAGGTTTGATTGGTTTGTGAAAAGAAAGGAAGGATCGGTATGGACCGAAAGATATAATAATTTAAGGAAATTTCTGATTTGGGTTAGTTTAGTTGTCCTTAGTTACAGCATTCTTTTTATTCGATAAATTTACTTAGCATCATAGTATATTTTTTAAAATACAATTATAAGTTGTTCTGTTTACACTTTAGTTAAGAGTAAATAAAATTACCATTATGAAACAATTTTTATTATGGTCTAATACAAATAAGATAAAAATTTGAGGTAAATAACGATCACTATCCTTGAGGTGGTCATGACCGCGAATTATCATAACTAATATCCGATATCAAGCATGATTTTTATCATTATTCATCTTTTATTTATTTATCTTAAAAAAAAATTGTACTAATAACTCTCAAAATTCATTCATGTCTGTCTGTCTGTGAGTCCTAGAGATTGGAATCGATTATAACTAAATAATTAAAATCGATTCTTAAGTTATCGATCCTCAACAATTTTTACATGTAGATTTTTTGCCCTAAGCGCCGATCATTTTGCTAAAATCAGAAACTGATTTAACGTCAGGTTGAAAAAAATCTTCGATAATCGATTCCAATCCCTAATTCATGATTTTAATTTGAGAGAGTTTCTTTTCAGGTTTCCTCATTAAATTTATATACTTCAAGAAATTTTCTAAACTTTCTTTAAACGATTATTATTTTAAAGAAAGAATTTTTCTAACTATCACCGGGGGTGATGATCACCGGTGGCTGAAATTATGACGAACGACCAGCATTAAAAAATATAGTGCCGGTAAAAATTGATAATTCTGGCCAACGGTGATGATCGGCCCCCGGTGATTTGAAGTAAATAACAAATTTTAAAGAAATTACATTTTCACCGATTTTATAAATTAAATAAAATCGCGATTGCTATTAACATATGCGCAGTTTGTATTTATAAATTGCAAAATTAGGATTAATTGGACATCGATTATTAATTAATTTACTTTAATACAAACATATTCAATCGACCCAATCGACCATTAAAAAATATTCAAATTTTTTGAAGCGTTCAGCCATATAAGTGGTAAATTAAGTGCGGCATAGTTGGATAAGCCATCCTTTTTTTTTCACAAATTAATTAAAAACATGTTACTATTCAATACACTGAATCGTGTCATTCTTTTAATAATTCCTATTTCTATCCAATAATATATAAATATGTATATACCTACCAGTTTGTTGTCACCAAAAGCCTCACTGAGGCTTATATGTCTCAGCCATTTAAAAAACTAGATATTTGTGACAACTTCTGATAATTATAATTAATATGACCTTTTTTAGTGTTTTAAATGATTATGAGGCGCAAGACTTGTTATCGTGAGGCTTTAGAAAAGTATCAAATGGTTTCGACCAACATATTATTTATGTATTAAGATAAAATTAACGGAATATTGGCCCCTTACATTGATCATATAGTCACTTAACTTCAAATTAAACAAGCAAGTAACTGGATTATGTTAAATAAATAAATGAAAATATGAGAAAAGCAATCGCTTATTTACACGTTAATACGAAAATTCTCTCGAATTTAAGAAATAAAATGTGCAATTATATATAGTTTGTAAGTATTTAATAAATATTTTGTTTTTAATCTTTTTTTTTGTTTTTCTTTTAAACAAAAAAAAAATCAAAATTTCCATTTGCATAATATTCATCATGAATTTTGCACAATGGAGGACACGGTCGATATTTTTTTTAACACTTTTAACACTTTTAATTTATTTTTTCACATTATCAAATGGATATGAAACTCATGAATTTCTTGAATCTTCACCTATGTATCAAATTCATGATACAAAATCATATAATGATGGAACTGTATTATTACATATGATAAGTGGAAATATCGCAAATTGTTATAAACCCGAATTATATTTTCGTTTAATTTATCCAAATGGAACGGTTAATTCTTTGAATATACCAGCGAAACAAATTCCTAGATTTAATTATTGTAAAGTGATAAATGATATCATATATCAACCTAATATTAAAGTTTGGCCTTTTGAACCAAATTTTATTTATGTTACTTATCTTAATTCAAGTGGTATAGATGCGTCTGTTTATGGTCTTTTAATTAATTGGAACGGTAAAATTTTGAGGTAAACCGGTAAATTTATATTATACACATATCATTTAAACCTTTTTTTTTTCTTTTTATAATTAAATAAATTTATATATATATTTTTGCGGAATTATTAGTAATTCATTCATAGATAAAGCTACCATTAATTTAAATGGGATAGTTTTTCCGCCAGGTCCTTTGTATTATTCCAAAGGTAATAAAAATAATGGATTCTTGTACGTAAGAAAACAGAACACGAATGATATTATTTGGAGTCATTATGCTCTTCCGTAAGTTATTTCATTATTTTTTTTTTGTAAGATAAAAACCTTTTTTTCCCCCTCTAATAGATTAAAAAAAAAAAATTTTTTTTATCGGATTTTTTTTTAATAATAGTACAATCCAAAGTAAACAATCAATTCGACTTTTACGCAAAGGAGTAATTAAAGGAGAAAAAGCAAAATATGTTAAATTTTTTGGATTTTCACAATTTACGAATGGATTTTATTTAATTTTAGCAAGATCATATGATCATCCGGATGTAGCTTCATTCGATCTAGCAAATATTAATTTACGTATTGATGCATACTTTATAAATGCAAATAACATTAAAGAACCAGTACCAAATGTTATTTATCAAAGTCCTGTACAAAATCTAAATGTTGCAGCAGTAACTTGTGGAATAGATTATAAAGGTCACGGAAATTCTTGTTTATTTTATCTTTCTGTAAGAGAATCTTTTGGAATTTTATTTGGAGTAAGAATTAAGTTTAGATCTAATGGGTAAATATTCTTCGTGCACGTGATTCATTTCTTTATAATACAAATCAAATAAAATCATTTTAATTTTTACAGAGCTACTGCAATGGTTAAAGAAGTGCCCGCATTGGGGGTTACGGGAACACCTGAATTGAATCTTAAGTCATTAGCCTCTGGAGGGTAAATTATATATAATTCTTTGTAGCATAGAAATCAATCTTTCTCAATCATTTTTCTTTTTCAGGTATTTATTTTCTGTGCGTTATAATGAAAGAGATAAGCAATCAGTATACGGATATGTTCTTAACGCAACAGGATATATCCAAGGAAATTGGTAAGCGCAGCAGTAAATCAGTATTTTGTTATAAATTCGCGTTCTTAAATTAAATTTCATACCTTTAAATTCCAGGCCTTTACCACAACCAATCAGTACTACAGCAAGAGGTCAAGCCTTTGATATCCTTTTTAATGATACAATCGTAGCAGTAACAAAATACGATAATAACAACTTTACAGTCATGACATCTGAATTCCCTAAATCTTTGATCGAAGGCGGTAAATGTTCTTATTATAATTATACCTTCTTTTAAAAAGAGAATACTTAAAAATTTTTTTCTCTTAATTAGATGTTGGATATTTTAATCCTTTAATTATTTCAACCTATCCTTCTCTTAACGGTACAATTCCACTAAGGGCAACCAAACTAAATATTACTTACTCTGAACCTATTGCTATTTCTTCACAAAATATTTCGATTTATCAATATTTTAGTGCAACAGGCTTTCATTTATTACGTCAAACATATCCTGCTTCCGCAGGATTTACGAAACTGAGCAGTGATAATAAAACTCTTACAATTGGTGCATTTGACAGTACTTTTAATAAACCTAATTCGAGTTATCATATTATAGTCGAAAATGATGCAGTAAGGCTTATGAATAATGGTGAACCTATATTAGGAATTCAAGACAACGTTTGGAATACCACAACTGGTATGTCTATGAATTAAAACTATTCATTATATTTCTTTATTAATTAACATATCTTGCATTCCTAATTTAGGGAATAGGACAATTGGTCCTATCATAGTAGGAGGTAAGTTTGCCATTATTACGTGTATATTTTCTTTGTAAATAAAGGTAAATATAAAAACTTTTTTTTTATTTTAGGATCAGTGGTAGGGTTCGTTCGATTATCTCCAGAGGGCACAGAAAAATTCAATTCCCTTGATGAGAAAGGAAAGCTTAATTTTATGAATAATTTAGGCAAAGAATTAGCATTTATAGTTCCAATTGAAGAAAATCGTATAGTACCATTAAATCGGTACCAAATAGATCAAAAAACAAAAGAAAAGAGGATATTGTTAGCATATAAAATTGGGCCGATTAATAACAATACTACTAATATTACTGCAATTGGTGAAAGTCCTGAAGGCATAATGAATGATTTGCAAGCTTTGATAAGCCATGGTGGATTAACTTTAGTATCTAAATTGGAACATACTAAAAATTTAGATAATAGTTATGGATTTGTTAGAAAACGTAGGTTGATTTATTTATTCGTATTTTTACATTTTGAAATCATTTTAAAAAATTATAGAAACATTATAGGTGACATATTCCGAGATAATAGAACTCAGATCATTCTATTTGCCGTCTACCTCATTGTTGTGTTTTTATTAATCTCAATGATCTACTGCTTAAATAGACAGGTAAAAAAAATATTAATTATATTAGATATTTATTAATTTTTATAATATATTAAAATTTTTATGTTATAGGCAAATATTGGTGTCGTTTTAAAATTTATTCTCGCACTTATTGCGTTCGTATTCTACACTATTCATACTTATGAAGATGCCAAAGATGTAGAAAGACTTGCTTTAGCAAGGTAATTTTATATCATTTTTTCGCATTGTATTAATGATATACGAAACCACTAATTTTTTTTTGTATTTTTAATTAGTGTATTACTTTTAATTCTTCCATTTGTTATAAAATTAAGTTTGGGGTTATTTATAATAAGTCGAGAATCGAAAATAAATACTGCGTTTCATGATTGGTTAGAAGAACATAGGATGATCACATACTTTTTTACATTTTTATCAGGTGTAGATTTAGATGCAATAACGGTATTGAGTTCAAAAATGGAAGAATCACTTAATGCTCCTTTATCAGAAAGAGCAAATAAGCAGATTGATGATATCGAATATGTTGGATTTTTCTTAAAAGATTTACCCCAATTAGCGGTTCTTGTAAGTGTTTAAATACTTATTTTTTTTCTTCTATTAAAATGCATAATTATATAAATTATATAATATTATGCTTAATATATAATGTAGGTTTTATATTATATAATGGCTTTAGATTACGGAATTGTTCCCTTTTTTGCCTTAGTTTCATTAATAATTTTAATAGTTTATGTAATTATATGGAGATTATGTGTATGGTGTATCAGGAGAAGGAGGGAGAGGAGACTTAAGTTAAGTAGAGTTTCAAGTGATGATTTATTAAGAGAATCGCCCAGTTCATCCCGTTCGAGTTGGTGGAAGAATATAATTAGTAAACCAGGTTCATTGCTTGATAAGCTCGGACTTGGTAGATTATCCAAATTATTTCGTAAAAAACATACTGCTACTACTATTATAGTTGATAGTTCAGGACATGTAATAGGAGAATTATCAAAAACAACAAGAGAAACTCCACACGAAAAAATAACGATAAGTCCTCAACACGGAGGCGCATCAACTTCTCAACACGGAGGCATGACAACAACAAGTTCTCAACGCGGAGGCTTGAAAGATTCTCAACGTATCATTCATAAAGATGGAGGCTCTGAAACTCAAACTATTATTCAAGGTGAAGGAACAGAAGGAGATGAAGAAGTTAAACAGCAAATTGTAGAAGAAGAAAAAGAAAAAAATGATAAATGATCGATTCCAAATAATATGATATCAAATACTGACAGGGAACATATAGTCAATAGAACAGAGGATGATTCCTTATAATAATAATATTTAGTAATCTGTGGTTAAACAAATAGTTAAAATTTCTTTTATAAAAAAACTTGCGATAGTTTAATTAAACATTAATTTAACTTCTTTTTTTTGTATATAACTTTAATACCGGATATAATATATACAATATTTCTTTTCTTTGATCAATTTTTCTTTATCTTTACACGTTAAATTATTTTTGACTAATAAATATTTATTTCATATGAATTTTCATATATTTGATGGATTGATTCAAAAATCGGTTGATAATGTTAACTGTTGATTATGAGACAAATATGAAGACAAAAAATAAGAATGAAAAATTTTCGAGAGAATAAAGTGAAGAAAATTAAATGATTCACATCTAATTTATATTAATCAACAGTAATATTCCGATCAATCTCTGCAAAATCTTCAAAAAATGCCTATATTATAAAAGCGTAAATTAAATTAATTAATTTGAAATTGAAACTAAAACAATTATTTTAAATGATGATTATTACTTTGATTAACTTGATAGCATGATCAACGTCATTCGTTCCAGCAGTTTCTCTAATGGAATGCATACTCAATTGAGGATTTCCGATATCTATTTAATAAAAAAATGAATTGAATTATTTTTTAGCTGAACAATAAAATCCTCATTTATTGATTTACATACCCAATGTCCTCAACCCAAGATTGGCACTAACCATAGGACCAATAGTTGAACCACATGGAGAATCATTCCTAACAACAAAATCTTGTAATGGTACATTGTATTTTTTTGCGACTTGCTTTAATATCAAAGAAGTTACAGATGTAGTTGCATATCTCTAATATTAAACAAAGGAAGATATAAACACATTTATATGAGAAGCCACAAAAGACGTGATATTGTATTAAATCACTCGCCTGATTAGCATTAGTCTTAATAACTACTCCCTGGTTCATCTGTGGACGATGATTCTCTTCATGTTTCTCACTAAATAATTTATATAATTTATGGAAATAATTAATACAAAATAAGTATTTTAAATATTTATCTTATCATACCAATAGTTTGGATGAACCGCTATAAGGAAGAAAAGAAAAATATTAATAAGCTTAGTAAGATAATCTAATAAAACACATTCAACAATATATTGTACCATGAGCCATGTCAGCACTAATCATAAAACTCTTATGAATTGTTTCTTCAAATATAGTCTATTAAAGTTGTAATGTGGAAATTTAGTTTATGTTTATAATAGAAAAAAATAAGATTTTTGAATAAATACGAACATTATTACTAGATTTAGCAAAAGCGCTACATATACGTCTCAAGGTTGTTTCTAAAAGAAGAGAATTAGCTCCATGAGCAGTTGTACTTCCAATTTCTTCGTTATCAAATAAAGTAATTAAACGAATATTTGGATCATCACATAAAGAATCAGAAGTATTTTTTGTGCTATTAATCAATCCCTATAAAATAAAATATTTTTTTCTGGTTTAGTATATATTAATAATATACCGAATCCATATAATAACTTACAATCAATAATGCGTACGACATCATCAAATTATCTAAACGGGCAGAGAAAATGAATTCGTCGTTAGCGCCCCCAATAGTTGAAGGTTGTGTGTCATAAAGACACAATTCAAAATCATGGACCTCATTTACTCCTACAAATTGTGTAGAATTGGAAAATTAATAATATATATAATTTATTTACTTTCGTTTAAAGATATATTACCTTTGCATCCAAGTTCTTGAACAAGAATATCGAGCAGTACAGGATGATGCTTCTTCTCTTCATTTTCATTATTTTTTGCCAATCTTTTTGAAGAAATATTTATCAAATAAATTGAATTCATACATATATAGACTAAATTTAATAACTCACTTATTTGAAACGGTTGCGATTAATGGAGTTAAATGAACTTCATTATTGAATTTAAATCCTTCACGTACATCTCTATCCAAATGAATAGCTAATGTAGGAATACGAAGAATTGGCCTATATTTCATTTAGAATAAGTTGAGATACAAATACACATACATAATTTTTAAAAAAGATTACCTTTTGACCTTTACTAACTTATGTTCAAACTTGTTTTTTTCTGTCTCGACCATCACTCTCCCCGCAACGCTTAGATCACGATCAAACCAAGTATGCCTAATTAAAAGAAAAAAAAATCAAACTTATAAAATTCTAAAATAAATTTAAATTAACTTCTTATTCTTACCAAAGACCACCTCCATAAGGTTCAACCCCTACTTGTAAATATCCTTCTTTTACTTTTTTAGAAATAGGTTTAACCTAAATGAAAGTTTAATTAAATAAAAAAAAAGATAAAATTTTATTTCTATTGTGAATTAATTTACCTTTAAACAAGGGGAATCGGTATGAGCCCCAGCCATAGAAAATCCATTTCCAGGTTCATATTTACCACCTATAGCAAAAGCAACAATAGTACTTCTATTTCTAGTAAAATAGTATTTTCCATTCTTCTCTAATGTTTTCCAATTATCACATTCTTTAAGTTCCTTATATTCTGCATCATTTAAAAGTTTTCTTGCCTCTTCAACTGCATGAAATGGCGATGGAGAATTATTCACAAACTTAATAAAATCGGCGGCAGGTGTTGAATTGTTACCCTGAGTTGAATTATGATATTTCATGATTGGATAATTTTGAAAATGGTATAAGCTTGTAATACAAATTGGAAATGAAATTATCCATTTTGATCTTGGACAAACAATTAACTATTGCATAAGAGTTTATTTTTTTTATCAAGGTTTATTTAAATTTTGTTTTATGAATAAAATTTATATTAACCTATTAACCTACCATATATGTTCTTTTTTTCTTTCTCTTTTTAAAAACTTTAATAAATAACTTACCATATTAATTGAGTATAAATTTTCGTAGTTTATTTAAAATAATAAAAGACGAACTAAAAAAAATAGCTGCCTTTTTGATTTTTCGCTTTTTTTTATCAGCGGTGTTACTGTTACTGATCTGGTAATGATTTACACAATCAACAAATCAACTTTTTATTGGTTCAATTTATAAAAAAATACAATTTATCCCAACGAAATTAAAAATAATTATCGCATTGTTAAACATCATTGCATATGAAAATTAAAGTTTTGTATAAAATGCGTCATATAAATTAGGGAAAATCGTCGTCTCATATCATTCTAACTAAAGTGGCTATTTTACAATTTCATTGGATATAAGAAGAAAGCTAAAGATATAATGGTATATGTAGCTAGCAACATCGCACCTTCAAACCAATTTGATTTACCATCCTAAAAAAAAAACCATTACTAAGAATTTTAATTAAATAGAACCGTTTAAACAAAAAAAAGAATGCGTAAATTAAATACCAGAATAAGATAATTTGTAATAATAACTGAAATGAATAATACTGCAGTTTCAAACGGCTGAAAATACAAAGTTAAATCTTGTCCTATTATCCATCCGAGTATAACAAGGAATGGCGTAAGAAAAAGTGCGATTTGCTAAAGAAAAATTGAAAAAAAAAAAAAATGTTGGCACAGTAAAAATATACATTGCATAATTGTTAGATCACTTACCATAGAGCTACCAGCAGCAATAGTGATAGCAAAGCTCATTTTATTCCTTGCTGAAGCATTAATAGCGGTTGTAAACTAGATAAGATAGAATCACATATTAATGTTTTTTAAGAAAAATTTTCGAGTCTCGATAAAATCGCGATATACCTCAGCAGCGTTACCAATGATAGGCAATAAAATCAAACCGATAAAGGTTTTACTTAATCCAGAAGATTCAGCCATTCCTTTAATTGAATCAACTAAATATTCGGCAGATAAAGCTGCAATAAAAGTCACAATAACGAATAAAGCTAATACAGTACTAAGAGATAATTGAGGTTGTTCTTCTTCTTCTTCTATTTGATATAAATTCGAATGGGTTTTCAACTAATAAATCAAAAATAAGGAGTTAAATTTCACATAATAAATACACTGCACCGAAAGATTGGGATAATTACTTGAAAAAAAATATAAAGAATATAAATTATTAATAAAACTATTGCTGTTCCATGAGACAAGTCTACAAGTTGTCTAGAATTTCCTCCATTATCATTAAAAGTATTATCGTTGACAGCAAAATTAAAAGCAGCAGGGATTATTAAACTAATACACGCTAAAGTCATTAAACCAGAAGAAGTTTGTGCGATAATCTGATTAAATACTTGTTGGTGATAAATAAAACCTCCTACAACAAAACTCATTCCTAATATTAATAATAAATTTGAAATAATTGCACCAAGTAATGATGTTTGAACAACGCGTATCTCTCCTTTTGATAATGCTATTATTGAAACGATTAATTCTACTGCATTACCAAATGTAGCATTTAACAAACAACCAATTGATTGACCAACTCTTAAACTAACATCCACCGTTGCAAAATCGTATAATTTGGATAATGGAAGTATAGCTAAAAAATTTAAAGTGAAAATCCAAGTATCGCTCCATTTAAATATATGAGCTAAATATCCAAATGGTATAAATATTAATAAACAATTTATCCATGAACAAGTAAGTATAATTTTAAGAGAATTGCGTATTTTTGGTGTGGGTGGCGAATCATTTAAAACCGCAGGAGTTGATGCATTATTTAAATTGTATGCTCCCTCATTTGGTAATGAACCATAATCTGAATAGTTTAAGGCCAGTGGTTGTCTCTCTGCCATATCAAAAGATTTTTATTTTTTTTAAAAAAACAAAGTTATGAAAAAATAGGAGTTATTTATAATCAATCAGTAATATATATATAATAAATCAAATTTGCTTTTTGTCATTTGATCCGCGGAATAACAATCGAGGAGTTAATATAATATTAAAAATATAATAAAATTATGCATGAACGATAATATTATTATTGGATGATTTAAACTATATAAGTTCTAGTGAGACTATTATTTAGTTTACTCATCCAATAACTGATAATATATAATTAACAGGTTTTGATTTCATGCAGATTTGCGGAATTCTTAGATTTCCCGATAATTCATAATTATCTGTTATTACTTTTTTTAGTAATATTGAGGTTGAAGTAATAATCGATAAATCGTTTGTCAAAAACGCCAAGCTTTTATTTTATCTACGAAATCGGTATTCAACTATTACGTTTTTAGCTTTATGATGATATGATCAACGTTTCTCTTGCAAAAAAGATCCGAGTTGTCATTTTATCGGGTCTTTTATTATTAAAAATAAAGACTATCGGATTATAGTATGAATTTATTCAACAAGCGAGAATGCTGCACAACAGTAAGTTATCTCTATAGTTTTTTGATTCCGAACTATTAATTAAAAATTGTTTAAGATCGAGAAAAGATTTCTCAATCATTTATGGAATGTTTTTTTTTTAAGATTAGGCGCTTTGATTATACACAATCCTGTACACTCTAGTTTTTAATAACAACTTCACATGTAAAACGAATACGTTGTTAAAGTGCAGATAGAAAATTGTTGCGGATTTTTCGGTGTTACAAGGAGTGCGACAATAATCATATGATTCATATCATTCGGTACACAGATTTTTGGTATCACTTTTAGATATGAAGGATTATGTAAATATTATTGCGAAAGTTGCGTCTTTTCTTTATAATGTTCATTATGGAGTCACAAGGAATTTCGTGCAACTCAAAACTAATATGGCGTGGATGCTTGCCAAAAAGAATTCTAATTTTTTTTGTTAAATGTGGCACGTTAAATACCATTAAAAAGTTGAAGCTATAAACAAATTTTTAATAAAATTTGGGTAGAAAATCGTATTTATTGTTCGGTGTTCGGTCGTCCTTCCACGTATTATATGTAAGTATAATTTGGTATAATGAATCTCTAACGTCTAGTTGTAATAATTTATGCTAAATTTTATTAAATATTTTAAAGTGTTGCGTGAAATTGTTCATGAGCACGTTTTTGAGGAAATGCAAACATGAACTGGAAAATGACCTTCTGACGCGGATTCCGGCCTTGGAATTCTGGACGGAAGGTGGGATTGGGGTTATGGAACGTTAGCAAGTCCTTTACTAACGTTTCCTTTTTGAAGAGGGCAACATTAGTAGCCGAGAATGAACGTATTTTGGGTTTGTAAAAAATTCTTTCTGAAATATCAAATCAATGCTGGAGATTTAGGGAAAAAGGGGTTTGAATGTGTATTACCTTCACGTCAAGATCATGTTAAAGAGATTCTCTCTCCTGTCAAACGTAAAACAAAACAGAGAGCTTTGTTTTAGATAAAAAATTTTGGAAAATAGCCTTAGAAATTGGGATGGGGAAATTCTTGATGGTAAGCTTTGTCTATTATATTAATTTTGGTCGGAAAGACAATAATGCTTTAGAATTCCATGACCATTTTCATTCACGAAATAGTAAAATGGAACTGAAAAGAAAAAAGAGAAAGTCAATAGCTGGTACTTGTAGTAAGATTTTTCCTTTCCAATTTAAAGGTCAATTCATCCGTTTCATAATCAGTTATAGCTTTTGCTTTTTTTAACCAGTCACTTCCTACTATAGTAGCATAGAAGTTAACTTCTGTTACTATCATAGAAATTATACGTCCCATAATGATCCTAAACAATAGTGCTTAAAAAAATTGGAATCTATCCAGTTAGCATGACCACAGCTTGCTGAGCTTGTAGTTATAGTTCCCTTTCTTAACATTGTTTTGGACTGAATTAATTGTTATTGCTCTTGAAATTGTCTTTTCTTCTTTTTGAAAAGCAGGAACATGAGATAGTTAAAAAATATCTGATATAGAAAGATTTCTAGTTTAGATGAAAAGTTGGTAAAACAATGCAATTTGTAGAAGCTTGATCAAATAAATAATATAACAGTTCCATTAAAAAAAAGATATTATAACAATAAATTCTTTTTCCATAGTACAGGTAAAAGATATTGACTTTTTCTGGCTTGCTAAATTTATATTTCAAATACATTCATATACATATCTCTTAAACTGTAAAGATAAAATTAATTTTAAAAAATTTTGGTTTTTTAAAATATTCAACATCTAATAATCATAAAAAAATAGTTTATTAGATTCCTTTTATCAATGTAAATTTAATAGTAGCAATTATATTTTTAAGATTAATAAATTTTTTTAAAATATAATAAGGAAAATTTTATTTATCACACCTCCCATTATTTCACTGCCCTTGTTTATATCACATAATAATTATATGATTAAATATATTTATTTAATTTTCATATCCATGATGTATAACCACTTAACCCTAAATTAACTTTAAACTAATCCTAAGTCTTACACCAAATGCAATTATTAAACAACTTTAAAAATTTGATAGGTTTTTTATTGCTTTGTTATTGCAAATATATATTAAATTACTATAGATCCTAACCTTCTAACCCTAAATTAACACTAAGTCTCATATTCAACATACTGTAATTATTACTTAATATAACTATTAAATTACTTTAAATTTTAGCATATAAGAATATATAAATCTTCCATTTACTTCTTACATATTTTTGCATTATATTCTATTTCTTTACATTTACTACATACAATTTAGTGTTCCGCACGAATCAAATTTCTTCTTTGAAATTCGATTCGATTCGGACTCGATTCGGACTCGATTTGACTTCCAAAAATTATTATCTCGGGATCTAGTGATCCAAATTTGATGATCTTTTTTTTAATCGATAGGTTTCGTTTCCCTGATCAAAATAAAAAAATAGATTGTCGAAATCAGACCGCTAGATCAAAAGTTATTCGCAAAATACGTTTTTATTACTCGGGAGCAATCAGGGCACCATGTCACGAATCGATTCGTGCGGAACACTAACATACATATTCCTTTTTATTAGCATTTTCTTTATCTAGAATATTATCACTGCCTTTTCCAAAGATTTCTATACTAATTTTAATCTTTTGTAGTTTTGTTAAAATGATCTTTTGCAATATGTTCTAATAGTTCATTAATTTCATTTATTGCATATATTCTTTTATTAACTTCAAAAATAATTTTACCATTAATTTCTATATTTCTTATATTTTTATTTGTTACATTATTAATTGTTCTCAATCTTCTATTTAATTTTTGTATCTTATAATAATTTTTTTTTTCTTTTTTCAATAAATTTATTTAAAAATTCAATTAACTGATTTCTTTCAAAATTATTAACATTATGCACATTATTATGTTTATTATTAAGAATAATAATTGGTAAATTATTAATTTTTATCAAATTAATAAAAATAAAAAAAAAAATGTTAATATTTAACGTTTTTTATTAAAGTTTCGAAATTTGATTTTAAATGTTTCTTATACCTTCTTTTTAAAATTATATTAATATGAAATTTTACAAAATTAGATTCTATTATTACTTTAAAATAATAGCAGAAAATTACTTTACTATTAGTTAATAATAAACAGATATATATATGCCAGCTATTTTTTAAAATTACTATATATTGATAAGAAGTTGGTAAATGAGCCAATAATGATTCAACTTTCCAAATTTCATATATCAATATTATATTCTTGTAAAAGGTTTTTAAGAAAGATCTTTTTATCTTTATATTTATCTTCAATAAATATAGCAATTATTAATTATTTCTATTATTAATTAATTCTGGATTAATTTGATTCTCTAAATCCAATTCTTCTTGATAATGTAATAATTCATAAATATTATTGTACCCAATTAGCTTTACATGATAAATTGAGGCTTCACAAATTTGTTTTTGATATTCTATACATAAAAAAAAAGAATAATTATTCATTTAATAGTGTATTAATTTCACAAAAAACATTTATAACTATTAGAAGTTGAAAATAATATGTTTTTGAATATTTAAATATTAAAAATCTAAATAAATAATATTAAAATTATAATATTAAAATTAAACAATATATATCAAATTAACTATACATTTTTACCTACCTTTTATTCATATTTTGATTTTAAGCCTTTTAATTGTTTTATGAAATATATTTGTAAGAGATATGTTAGTTTCTATTTCTTTATGTAATATTCTATTAAGACCTTTTATACATTAAGTAGATTATATACCTGTTATAAAAAATTTAAGAGTATAACAAAATATCCAAGATTCTTTATATTTATAAAAAGTATTTTAAAAATAGTTTTTAAAAGTAAGTATTCTTTAAATTATTAATTAATTTCAAATATTTTTTCAGATAAAGAATTCTATATTTTATAAAATTTACTAACAAACTTTAAATAATCTTTTCCTAATACACCTTTTAATTTATAAAGTAAATTTTAATAATATAAAATATACAATATATATGATGGGTGTTTGGTAATTCTTGCTGAATAGCATTAATTATCGCTGAATCTGTATCAGTAATTTTTACATTTGATTCAATAATAGTTTGTTTTAAGTATTATAAAATCTAAAGATATATCTCTAAGAATTCATCTTATATAAATACTTGTATAATCAGTCGTGTTTATTATTACAGTTTACAATAATAAATGAAGATAATAGCCATTTATAGTGATTTATAGGTGCTGTCAGTATTATTATGTAAAATAACATCATTATATCAATTATAAAGCATTTGTTGATCAGAAGTTATCCAGAAAATTCCATTTAAATGAGATATAAAAGGATCAACTTGAGGTATTATTATAAATGAAGGATCATCTTTTTGCATTATAATAATTTGTTTAAAAGTATAGCCTATCATTTTTTGAATTACCAAATTTTCTCTTAATTTTTTAAATATAATTTAATAAATCTTATGACAATATAAATTGATTAGAAAATTTTGATTTTAATAATAATCTAATAGTAGGTAAATCAGAACCCTAAAATTACTAAAAAAAACTCAGATCTGAATTTGTATAAACTTTATAATTAATTTCTATTCCAAATGTATAAAGTTATATGTAGATTTTAAACTCAAATTTTGCTATCTCGGGATTTAGTGATTAGATTTTAATGATCTTTGGCTTGTTAAATTCTTCTCAATGAGACGAACATTTTAATATATATTTCATCTTTTTAGGTATAATATTGACTGAGATATTGCATTTTAAAATTTTAGTTATATGGAATCTGAGTTGTTTTAGTAATATTTGGGGTCCTGGTAAATCTAATACCACATTTAATATAGTATTCAATATCAGACTTACCATATTTTTCCAAAATTAGTTACCCTTTTTTACAAGGATTTTGGTTAAAAACTTGGAGAGATGCTTAATTTTGGAAGTTTTTTTAATAATTTTTTATATAAAAATCTTTTTATCAAAGTTCGAAAAATTGGTAGAGGTGCTTAATTTTGGGATGACTAATTTTGGAAAAATACAGTAATATCTTCTAAAAGACTACAAAATTGAAAAGCAAATAAAGTATTATCAGGAAATAATTCATAATTATATGTATTAATAAATTTTATAATCTTATTAACATTTAAAGGCTGAAAAAGGTTAATATACTAAAAGAATTTTATTTTCTTTAATATTTCTAATTTTACCTAAATATTTACAATTAATACACTTGATTTAATACTGCTATTATTATTTTTTTTGACCTTTTTTTTTTAATAAAAAATCTATTAAACCATTCAAATTCAATACAATAATGAATAGCTATTTTAAAATTTGAAAAATTCATTCTTTTAGCTAAGGTAGAACATAATTGAAGATATGAAATAACTTCACCATACTGAATTAAATTAGTACCTTCAATATCAAGAAGCTGTATATAAAAAATATAAAAAATGAATTAATCTTTATTAGTAATAAAAGTAGGATACTCATATAAAAAAGCCACTTAATTAAAAGGTGATTATATATTATTTAATGGTAAACTCATTGTAATTGATTAATAATTTGATATATTGTTAAACAAATATGTTTCAGATATGATTATATTATTAAAACTTTCAAAAGAAGGTTTCATTATAATTTAAAAGAAAGAAAAGAGTTAAAAAAAAATTTTGCAGGAAAAGTTTATAAATCAATGTAATAATTATATAAATATAATAAATCATAAGATCAAATGATAATATGTAATCCTATAGTATATATTTTTTCTAATTATAATTTTTATTCTTTTAAAAAAATTATTAATTAATAAGAATTTTTTTACTTATAAAAGCTATAAAATTTATTATAATTTAATATATTATTTCAAAAAATATTACTAATTAATTAATAAAATTTATAGGTAAATTAGATTAATTTAATTATAAAATATTTAAAGAAAAATATATTATATTTATAAATAAATATATTTAATATTTTAAAATATTCAAAGTAAAGTTTTTATAGGATTTTTTTTTATAAAAGTAATTGGTACAAAATATAAATTTTTTAAAAAATTGTTTTAATTATATTTAATTTATAAAATATTTATTTTTTTATATATTAAAGATTTTAGTTTTAATTTTAAATAAGTAAAAATAAATAAATTATAAATTTATCTTAAAAATTATAAAAAGAAAATAAATTGCTTTATTACTTTTATTTTTTAAATTTAAATAGAATTTTAAATAATCTATATATAAGTTATAAAGTTTATTTAATTATATAAAATTAAAATTTTAAATTATATATTTCTATTTTTTAGCAAATTAATAATTTAAATTTAATAAAATTTATTTATATAATTGAGTTTATTTTATTATTAAAAGGTATCTAATAGTATTTTTAATATTTATTAAATTATAATATAAATAATTTTTTGTTTAATATGATCTGTATTTAACTATAATATTTTGAATTTTTAATTTATTATATAAATAACAAATAGTTAATAAAAATTCATAATTTTAAATAAATATATAAAAATTAACTAAAATTACTAAAAAAACTCAAGAGTTTTAGCAAGTTAACAAAATGCTAAAATAGTTTTATTAAAAAATTAGTAAAACTCTAAAAAAAAATGAATTTATTATAAATATTAAATTAACTAAAATTTTGCCAAAATTATAATAAAATTATAGTAAAATTTAGTATAAAATTTTGAAGAAATTTAAACAAGTTATTTTAAAATTGGCTGAAAAAAAAAATACTTAAAATTGCATTAATATTAGTATTTATTTTCTTAAAATAATATTTAATAAATAAAATCAATCTAAATTATATTAAAATTATTATATTTTTTAAAAATGTTTATAATTTTTATATAAATATTTTACATTTTTTTTTTACATTTTTTTGAAAATTTAATTAGTAAAGCAAGTATAAATAATTAAATTTAATAAAACTATTTTAGAAAATTTTTATTTTCTAAAATTAGTAAAATTGCTAAAGTTAATTCAAAATATTTGATTATTCAGATTAAATCTTAAAAATATATATATAAATAAATCAAATAAAAATTTCAAAATTTACTAAATTAATAAGCAATTATTTTTAATATTACTAAACAAATTTATATTTAATATAAAATTTTTTATACTCCAAGCAATTTATTTTATGACTATTTTATTTTATAAATACTTAAAAAATATTTATTAATCTTAGTTAAACATACAATGCATTTCTTTTAATTATTATTAAAATTTTTTTAATTGTATAATAAAGATTCTAAAAACAATTTAAATATACAAAAATTTTAATAAACAAACAATTTACCATTTTATACAATTTCCATTAATTTTAATAATATCATTATACAAATTGGTATAATATTAACTAACTTTTTACATATATCATTTCTAGCTTAATCTATATTTTTTATATTGTATTTTACATTTGATTTTATATTTTAATAGATATTTTTAAGTATTTTAATAATGATTATTTTATTTTAGAGATACTTAATTTTATATTTCGTTTTTTATTAACTTTATTTTTTTTTACTTTATGCTTTTTATTTTTTTTACTTGGTTTCCTATCATTGCCTAATCTCTTATAATGATCATTTTTTTATTTTTTGTCTCTTATTATTTTTCACCTCATATTACTTCTTATTATTTGTCTTACATTATTTTCTATCACATCTTTTCATTTTTCATTATTTCTTTTTCTCTCCTGTTTACTTCCCATTATTTCTTTTTTGTCTTTCATCGCTTCTTTTTTGTCTCTCATCACTTCTTTTTGTTTCCCATCACTCCTTTTTGTCTCTAATCACTCCTCTTCATCTCCCATCACTTCTTTCATCTCCCATTACTCCTTTTCATCTACCATCACTTTCTTTTCGTCTCCCATCACTTCTCTTCGTCTCCCATCACTCCTCTTCATCTCCCACACTCCTCATCACTTCTTTTCGTCTCCCATCACTCTTTTTCATCATCCATCATGTCCTATTTCTCCTTTTTGTTTCCTATCACTTCTCATTACTCTTTTTTACTTCCTTTCTTCTTCTATTACTTTCCATTACTCCATTGTTGTTTCATTTTTTTTATTAGCATCTTTCTCCTTGATCATTGTAATTTACTTATCTTTTTTATTTATTGTTATTATTTTTATTTGTATCACTTCATTAAAGATAATTACAGTGATTTTTTCTTTAAAATCGAAAATGTGGAACTTAAATTTTAATAAAATTTCATTAAATAAGATTATTTTGTAAATATGTCAACAAAAAAATTTTTTAAAATATCTTCGCAATAAAATTTTAAGTTTAACCGATCAAAATTGGCTAAGTTGAAAAAATCCGATTAATAAATTTACTTTATATATAGTACATCATGTGACATATTTGAAAAAAAACCAGATGATGTTTAGTACCTTATATAAGGGGAGTAATCGTAAAGTAAATATAATTGACTTTACGTTTCGTGCCTTATATAAGGGGAGTAACGTAAATTGACCTAAAATAGTAATTTTGCGTTACTTACTTAGCCAATTTCCGTTACTTACTTGCTATCTACCGTGAATTTTAATTTTGAAAATAAACTATAGTAAAAAATTTGCAAAAACTATATAAAAATCAAAGTATTAAAATTAAAATAAAAGCTTTGTCTTTTGAGAACATCAATTCAGTTCTTTTCCCCCCCCCCGGTTCATTTTTTAAAGTGAATATCACATTAAATTTTTCTTTAACATTATCCAAAATTAAATGAATCAGGATTACATAAGATACCCTACGCATTCCCGCAATAATGATCCCCATAATTTACCATCATCATCAAATACTGTGCACCGGAGTCCCCACGTTCAGCTGTAAATAGATTAAAATATGAATAAGGAAAACAAAATAGAATGCTAATATGAAATCCGTCAACTTACAAAATGCTTGTTTATTAATACCAAAAACTAGCAATGCAAACCTTTGACTTCTTACTTTAGGTTTTTTTTTACCTTTCCTTTTGACAATAGGAGGATAAAAAGGCATCCACATATCTTACATTAATCCTTCTCTGGGAAAGTGATTCCTTAACATATACAAATTCATCACTATTACTTACAGAGGTCTTGATAGATACAAATATTTATTATTATTTAAAAAACTTAAGAAAATAATTTCATTATGATAGTAAGATACTACGAATTTGAATATGTTGTCCAAATGGAACGTTCATTGATTGGTGAAAATGGCCACTACGTCGCTCATTTCATCCAATCATTCGGTCCTGTACCGATAAAATTAAATACACTACTATTTAATGATTCGTTTGGTAATTTTGGTCCTTCGTTTCACAAAAAGCATAATCAAGATAATGACAATCCGAATCAGCTCCAATAAAATTGTACCTTGTGACCTTAGCACATGTGCTTGCGTTAACCTTACTGTCAACAAAAAATATTAATAGTAAAAAAATCACAACATATCAATCCTCATCGAGTGTTCCCGGTTGAACCACTTTTTCATCCTCCTTTCCCACGCCATGCTTTTGCAGTTAATATAAATGTTTTATTGGATACTGCAGTATTTTGAAATAAAGGACCAAGTGTAATTGCATTTAATGATTCATCTTGTTTACCGATACTTATGCCAGGTATAAGGTATATGAACGATGGTATAATTCAAGAGCTTCATATGAAATCAACACAGGAAAACTTTCAAATTCAGATGGTAAGTGGACAGGTGTCCCTTCTGGTTGATCCATGAAGGCAACAAGAACTTCCTTATTATCTACTAATCCTTCAATTACACAAGAAGATGGAATTTTCTTATCATATCTCTTCAGAAACTCTTTTTTAGCCTTATTAAGCAATTTAAATCGAATAGAGTCTCTGATTGGGAGAATATCACGTTCACCAAGCATTTCCGGATCCATATTTATCTCTTTTTTGTTTTCCGCTTCCTCTTTTTCTTCTTTTTCTATATTTATTACAATATGTTAGAAGATAATTCTGATTCGTTAATATTTCAAATATTCTAACGTACTAACCTGTCGAATTTATTTCGTTTTTAACATATTGTTTTCTTAATTCAGCAATGCTTCCTTTATTCACATCCTTATCTATGATGAAAAACCAATCATAGGCACTTCCAGTAGTCCGTTTGATGTTTTTAAAACGATCATTCGATTTGAGAATATACAGTTCGAGCTCAGTTAAACTATCAAATGACATTAACATTTCCTTATTGTTGGCAAAAGTAAAAATGACCGAGAGTTTCCTAATACTGTATATATCATTAATCTGATCCAAAAAAATTATGTTCAGCCAAATCTAAAAAAAACTTGTTATAACGTTTTATAATAAGAGTGGTAAATAATGCAAACCTTGCATTTGTGTGTAAATTCTACATCTTTGTAGGTTCTATTGTAAAACAATATATTTCCTTGTTTGATATATTGTTCGTTATAAAGTTGTTGTAGAGATATGTTTTTGTAATCTTTAAAAGCTACAGCTACAGAAATAATGATTTTATTAAGCTTTATAATATATCTCGCTTGAATTACAACTATATGATTAAAAAGCGGTCAGCTAGATCTACCTTGACTCAATATCGTTAAACTATCCAGCATTCTTAAAATGGTTAAATATGGAATGTAGACAATGACATGAATAAACTCTTTAGGAGGTTGCTCCGTCCAGTAATCACCAATAATTCCTTCAAGCTTTTTTAAATTCTTTCTATCTGAGGTAAAGCTCGAAAATTCTTTTTCATCACTATAGTCAACCCGTACCTGCCAAAGCGTTAACTGATCGGCCTCAATATCGTTGAAAATATCCTCCTCTGCCCCTGTACTTTCTGTAATTTTCTCTTTAATATCCTTTTGAAATTTTTCGACAGAATTTTCCGGGTTGGTAATAATAGTAAATTCATAATTTCCATCACCTTGAACGTGAAGACAGTTAAGAGAAATGTCAACCATAGCAATTGATTTTTGTGCCTAGACACGAACGAAAAAAAGGTAACGAATTTGAAAAGGGAGTAATAAACGATAAGACGGTGATACAGAAAATGATTGGACTGATTGGCGTTTTAAAACATGTTTTAAACGTGTTTTAAACATTAAGCACTTTACTAGCAAAATCAAAAAAAACAATAAAAAACTGATCTGATTAATATTAAAAGCAGTTTTGAGTAAATATAATATTAAAGTATTAATTTTACATAACTAATATCATTATATAACTTTAAATATAAATATAATGAAGTTATTTTACAAATAGATTTTTAAAAATATCTTTTGTATTACAAAAATTTTATTATAATAATGAAATATATCAAAGATGCAGTAGTTATATGGTTGCTTAATAATAACGTAGTTAGTATTTATATTTATTAATAAATTATACATTTTATAATATTGTTCATTTTGAGGGTTTGATAAAAGAAGGAGAAGCTTACTACCTTAAATCTTTAAGTACTAATTTGAGAATCAATTCCAAAAAGTTTACTTTTAGTAGGTATTACAAAAATAATTAAAGTGTAACTAATGCATTATTTGTCACCTTGCACACATTTTACTTAGCAAAATTTACCTCTAGTAATAATTACCAATGTACGTTCTGTAATGATTAATGAAATCATACATCTTGATTTGAACGAATAATTTTGTCTAAAATTTTTTACCGCATTAATAAATGAATTTCCATGATTTAATAAAAATGTACTGCATATATAATAAATAATGAATGGAATATACAGATTTTATGTTTCGTTACATGACGTAGATTAAAGAGATTAAATCAAAAAATTTAAGAGAGGCCTACCATGGGGGTTGAGAAATCGTATAAATGAGTAGCGTGACTCTTCGTTAATTCACTAACCAACTTTGGCAATGTATGACAAACAGGAATATCATATATGTTAGGTGAAACATTATATTAATGGATGCTTTGACGTAAAATGTATAAACAATAATGTTCAAGGGTAAAGGGTTTAATATTCAGGAAATTATGCTGCGGAGAAAACCAATTCTCGGGTTTTATGAACAACAAGCACGTTATGATTATCGAGCACCCTGTACTCATTACATGCTTGTCCACTCTCATTGAATCTTTAGCGATTAAAAGATTAGAAATATTATATAAAACATCATTTGAACGAGTATTGAACTGTAAAAAATAGGTTTTATAATTTATATTAATACATATTAAAATGATTTTATAATATACTAAATTATATACTAAATGATTGTCAATTTTATATATATATATATATATAATTATTATTTCATACTGAAAAAATATCTATTTTTATATGTCGTATATCAACTTGTTTGTCATCCAATTTTTGATAACAAATGGGTTAATTTAAATATTAATTAAAGAGGCTGTGATTGAGTGGTTATTTATTTGTCTATCTTTTTTGGTCATGATTTCTCGGGTTACTCAATAGGTCATTGCATGAATTTATATTGTTTAAAATAGATATATATATAGTTATAACTCGTAATTTTTATTTCGATTGTCAAAATTTTTATTATCGATTTAATTTTTTCTTAAACACTTTCAATAATGGGAGGAAAAGTATTAGGTATACCACCACCACCTCAACGACATAAACCTGAAACTCCATCACAACCAATAGATCCAACACAACCTTCAAGACCACCAGCAACTTCAATAATACCACCTGAATTATTTATTAAAATATGTGAACCGCTTACACCTGACGATTTATTTTCATTATCACAAGTTTCTCGTTACTTTAGAGATTTATTATGTTCACCAAATTCATCAGCTACACAATCTATATGGAGAATGTCAAGGTTAACGTTTTTATCTTATCCTACTTTACCACCTCCTTCTTCTCCACCTCATGGTACAATTAGTCCTGATGGAATGGATGAAAGAACTTATATAATGATTACAAATATAGCTATAAGGTGTCAATTTTGTCATGATCGTAAAAAACAATCACATATTTATTGGGCATTTCAAATTCGAAGTTGTGATGATTGTTTTCTTCACCGAACTATTAGGTAATATAATATATAAACACTCTATATTTTTATTTAAAATATTAATATTTATATTTTTATTTTTTTTAAAAAAAAAAATAGTGAATATAGATTATTAAATAATTATAGAATGCCAAAAGAAGCGTTATGTGGACTTCCATATGTATCACCTTGTGATTATAAAATATATTGGAAAGATCATATACCAATAGTACAATCAGATTATTCATTAGCAATAGAATCCGATTTACTTTCAGTTTGGATGATCCAACAAAAAACAAAATTAGAACGTTACATGAACACAATAGAAAATCATGAATGGGAATTTAGAAATGAAATGACGAAATGGTCATATCATAATACATTATCTTTACAAGAAGTAAAATTACGTTCAAGTTGTATGGCAGAAGAAATTGCTTCTGATATGAAATTAGATCCTGAAAAATTGAGAGATTGGGGAATTTATTGGTACCCTATGAATAGTAATAATATTAGAAATTTAAATGAGGATGATTGGAATGATTGGAGAAAAGAGATTGAAGCTGAAAGTAAAAAAATTTTAAGAAAATCTCATAATAAATGGTATAATAGATTTTCTAGAGCCAGTATAATATATTGATTAATACTTTTTAGGGGTAGAGGAGGTAGGGGGGAGTATTTGAAAATTTGTATATATATTACACGCATTTTACATATTAATATCCACATATAATTAATATTAATTTATAGTTATAATTTTTTTATGTATTATTTAATTTTTTTTTTTTATCCAAGTAAATACTAGACTAGTATACAATAAAATCCTTTGATTGTGTGGCACGGTAAATTATTGTTTACACGCAACGGCACAACGCCGTATGCCCGTATGAGTTGCGCATAAACTTGTGCCACCGCGCAGTAAAAGCTTAATCTCTTTTGGAAATGCATATTTCATCATTATGTCATTATATTTTTCAAAAGATCTCTTTGATTATTATGATCTTATTCTTAGATTCTTTTCTTCTATAGTAGCATCAAGAATAATGAGGAAATTATCACTCTTATAATATGTAATATAATCCGACTAGCGATAGGATTCAAGACCAATCCGATCATGTAATATTTTTATACCTTGTAATTCAGATCAAATATGTAAAATTCGATGAATCAATTATACTCCCCTAAAATTATAAAGAATAATCGAAAGTTTCGCGTACTTTATTAACCACGTTCTATTTATGATCATAGAACAAAGACGGCTATGTAAAAATATATATGTGTATATATTTTAGTGAAATTTAGGCACAGTTTATTTATTTATTACCAAAAAAAGCCAAATCAAATAAATCATGGCTTGAAAATAGAAAAAAAAATGAAGATATTTTTTCGTTGAATTTACATATGAAAAAAAAAGAGGAAAAAAAAATTCATTATTCATTTATTTTCAATTGACAATAATTCCGCATCATTTTTAGAAATTGATTGCTTTGCAAAATTTTTTTTTTATTTAAAGTTGCCGCAAATCATTTTTAATCTTAAAAAATATATATATAATTATTACTCATCTTAAAACATTTTTATTCATCTATTTTGATCGATAAAATTTTTTTCACTCCTACCACTTATCTATTCACACGTTTGAATTTAAATTTAAAATAAATAATGTATATATATATATATTGTTTTTTTTTGAACTTTTTCTCCGTAGAAAATCTCAACAGAAAAAACCAAAGTTCTGTTTTTTTCCCGATAAAGATTTAGATTTTATTTTAATTTTTTTTTTTTTTGACGTAAATTACATAAATTAAAAATTACCAGATATATATTAAAAAAAAATATGACAAAGAGTAGTGGTATTTCATTTTTTGGTAGCGTGGCATTATTAATATCATCTATGACAGGTCCTGGCCTTGTCACTAGTAAGTAAAAATTTTGTTATCCTTTTTTTTGTCATTTATTATACGTTATTTTTACCAACATTTTTATACGTTAAAAGTACCATTACTTTTTCAGACGGCAGGTTGGTTAATGTAAGTAAGATTTAATCCGCCGCAGTTATACAAAAAAAAAAATTAATATCCTTATTACGTTATATAGTCCAGTTATTACGTTTATTGTGGCTACCGTACTAAGTGGCGCAGCATCATTATTTTTATGCGAAGCTTTAAGCTCAGTATCCGGCAATAATAAATTTCAAGTAAGATTGTCAATGTTACATTTTTCATTCAATTATCTAAGATAAAAATTAAGATCCTTATTGACTTTCCTCATTTAAATCTAATGGGTGTATACTTTAGAAACAAGTTGAATTCTCTCAACTTTCTTCTATACTCGTGACGAATAAATATTATAAAAGTCTTATCCAAACAGGATTATTCATTTCAATGCAATCATTCAATATAGCATCAATCATATTATCAGCACAAACAATGGATTCATTAGTAATTTCAATTATTGGAAAAACTTGTGGCATTGGAATTCATCCTGATGCTGGATTCTTTTGTGTAAATAGACAAAAAGCAGAAGGAAGTCCATTCGAAGAACGTTATATGCTATTAACTGCCGGTTATCTGGTAAAAAAAAAAATATATTCGTTTGTAAACTTTTTGAAAAAAAACGAAAATCAAAATCTTATTTTCTTTATACATATTTATAGATTGCTTTGTGTATAACAGTTCCTATGGGGATTATGGATCTCGTAGAAAATATTAAAGTACAAATTATATCATTGATGACGTTAACATTTATCGTTCTCACGTGGTTAGTTACGTTTGTTATTCATGGACTTGATGCAGGACTTGTTCCTATGATTGGATATGATAAAAGTCAAGTTATAGGAACTGTTTTATTTAATTACGCGTTTATTATAACAATTCCGAGTTGGGTTAACGATGTGAACCCATCAGTTCCTATTCGAAAAGCGGTTTGGTTTTCTGTGATTACTTCAACGATAGTTTATCTCTTATTAGGAATTATGGGAGGAATGGCTTATAAGATGGGACCAGTATCAAACATCATTTCTACTGTCAATGAATCACCCGAAAAATCTATTATTAGCATCATTACAACTTATCTATTTCCACTGGCTGCATTAACTACAAGTATTCCAGTCTACACGATCATAATTCGATATAATTTATTAAGGACTGGTTATTGCGGAAAAGGTATAATATATTTTCTTTCTTTTCTTTAAAAAATAAAATAATTTAAATTCAACGAATTTTTAAATTTTTTTTTTTTTTAGTTACGGCGAATTTGTTATCTTGTGCATTGCCTTGGATTATAATCATTCCTTTCCAAACAGGATTTTGGTTAAATGCATTTATAAATTGGGCAAGTTTGATATTTAGTAGTTCATGTAATTTTATCCTACCATTTTATTTGTATTATATAACTATAAAGAAACCTCATCTAAAAGATGATATTGTTAAAATAGAAACAGGAGGTGAAAAGCCTGCTATAGAAATTGAAAAAAAGAAATCTGGTATATCAGATACAATATCGATTAAAAGTATTTTATTAACACTCAATGGGCAAGACATTTCGACTCTCATTAATGATGATGATAATAATAATGAGATGAACAAATGGCCTTCTTTACCTATTGTTGTAAGTCCACCTTCTCCAAATGAGAAACATCTTTTACCTCCTATCTCCCATTCTCAATTATTAGAAAATAATCCTATACGTAAGAAATCACATGAATCCATTCAAACTACAAAATCTTCTTTGTCTATACGAACTTATCGTTCAAGTCCAAAAATCAGTCCAAAAGTCAGTCCAATAATTATATCAGAAAATCATCCGGGAGGAAATTATTTCGATTTAGTTGTAATAAATACGTCAAATGCAGCAACAGCAACCACAACGCAACATGAAATTGAATCAGAGAAAACTCATCATCAGATAACTACAGCGAATTATCTTGATATACCAATACCTCAACTTATTTTAAGTGGAGATCATTCTCCTTGTTCAACACCTGTTAGAATTCGATCACATTCAACAATGACCGCTGATTATAACATACATCATAATTCTTCTGAAAAGCAGCATTTATCAGCTCCTCCTTCTTTAATTTCACGTAATAGTTTAAAACGAAGAAGATCTCCACATAGGCATGTTATCACGCCCATAATCACTTTGAATAATAGTCAATTGGATTCAAATGTTGATCCACTTGATACTCATTTTCGTCAAAGATTTTGTCATCATCATCCTTCGATTATATCCAGCGATAATACTTGTGATAATTCTCAGAAAAGTGATTTAAATAATTATAATTTTAAGGCATTCCCGTGGACCTCGGAAATTAGTGGCATGAAAATTGCTATTGGATGTAGTGCAATTTCTATCATGTTAGTGGGTGGTATTATAATTTATGATTTAATTTTATTGGCACTAGGAACGAATGTTTTTAGTATACATCATGATACATCATGATAAAGGAAATAAGATTAGATTATTATTATATTAATATTAAATATTAAAATTTTTTTATTCCCTTCACCTATAATCTTACACAAATTTCATTCACGAATAAAATTACTTAACTCTTCGTCTGTTTCGTATGTAAAAAGACATCATCAAAGGTAGCTCCTAAAATTAAAAAATAATAAAATTTAAATTAATTGAAAAATATCATCTTGATTCGTCGTCGTGTCAATCATTGTCCTCCCTTTTTTAAAAAAAGTCCGTCCTTACAAGGCCATTGTTCCATTATACCTAATAATTATGAAGAAATTAAAAACTTTCATTATATAAACAAAAATGAAGGAACGAAAGTGAAAATAAACTTGCAACCTAAAACGTCTAGTAAAAAGACCTTAAAAAAAAGGATGTCATAGCAAAGTTATAATTTTGCCTACCAGAACTAATTTTCTACCTAGGCAGAAAAAAAGATGAATCCAATTCTCATTATTTTTAGAACTTCATGTGATCGAGAAAAATATTATATTATCACGTGATTGATTGATTAAAAGGCCAGACCAATAAGATCAATGTTGTTTTTATCGAACTACTTCTTCTTTTGACCAAACAAGAAATGTAACTTGGCCTGGCCTTTACATGCATAAATTATTAATTTTATTTTTTGTGTGAACCAAAGAATCCCGATTACGCTACTAATACAGTAATTCTGTAAATCTGTTCGATCGATTAGGGCTCGATATCACCAATAAATTTTCAATATTGGATGCAGGTACATTAACCGTATTAGTGTATTATAATGATCGAACTAATAATATTATTTCTATATCGACCACATGGTTCTTTATTGATCCTTTCCATTGATTATTGGTGAAATGACCAACGCATGGTTCACATAAATTGTTTATTGTTTATCAATCTATTATTAAAAATAATAAAAAACAAAAACAAAAAAACAAGCTTAATACACGTTTAATTACAATTCTATTCATGCGTTGTAATCAGATATTCTTACCTGAAGTTAAAATTTTCCGATTTTTTAACGACTTTTTTTTTTCTTCTTGATATATACATATATATTTTTGTCCTTAACTAAATTAAAAGAAAAAAAAAATAATTATTATAAATAATAATAAGATAATTATTACCATTATTAATAATGTGTTTTTCGACCAGTTAAATCGTTTGATCTTTTTTTCATTTAATAAAATAAACCTGCTTGGATCATATTTGAAATATTTGATGTATTAAATTTTTTTTAAACTTATTTCAATGGAATTTTCGTTCTAGGAGATATATAACTCCGAAAAGTTAATCGATTACTCACTGAATAATAAATCTTATTTTGTGAAACAATTTTTTTTTTTGTTATCGTATGTTTTGAGATAGTACCACTGAAATAATATCCAAATATCCAAATATTATTTGCCAAGAAAAACCTAAACTGTAAACGTATTTAAACTTTCAACTAATATAAATAATAATAAATATTTACAATTGTCTTTTCATAATTCACGAGTTTTTTTTCTTAAAAAGACGTACTGCGCCTGTCCTTTGAAATTAATTCGAACCAATCAAAACTTAAACATTATGGATTGATCATCTTAAATAATAATAATAATAATAAACATGATGTTACCGTAAAATAGATTTTTCCATTCTTTTTTTTCTCTCTAATAAAAAATTAATTTCTATTGGGTTAAAATTAAGAATGTTTAGAAGTCATATGGTTATAATTATCTAACAATCAGTTTAAGTTTTTTGGAATTCGTGATACGAAGTAACGGGCATAAATTTATGCAGGAAAGAAGAAAAAAAAACAATAAAAAAATATTTATTATTTGTTTTTTTTTTTTGTTTCATAAAAAGAAAAAACCTTTGATACAATTGTAAAATAAGAAGTAAAAATTTCTGTGCGACTGTAAATTTCATGTGTAGTTGGGTACAAAGTGGTTCGAGGAAGAGAATCTTCATTCCGGATCTGCAAAATTTTCCAAAAAAAAAAAATAATTTAATTAATATTAATTAATATTAAGGATTATAACGAATATACTATATAACATACTATATATAGATAAATTTGAAGATACAATGATTACAACAAATTTAATATTAAAAATTAAAATATGTATTACATCAAAAAAAATGATACATATCTACATATCTGTTCGACGGGATTTATTTCCGAATTTTTTGTACAAATTCGTTCGGAATATTTCCAAATTTTATTTATAATTCTTCTAAAAAAAAAAAAGAAATAAAAAAAGATGAAAAAATTTTTTTTGAAACTTTTGAAACTAAAAATATAGTATAAATAACTTTCCGCATTTGGGGTTTTGAATGTCTGAATGAATAAAAAAAGAGTAAAATGCGGACGAGATGACGATGATATACATACAATACAAAGGATACGCTTGACGTTTTCTTTTCTCGGCTGTGCGTTCTCATGTAGATCAGTACATGTCGTGTTATAAATATGTGCTGATTGTTTCACGATTATAATAATAAAATAAGCCACGGGAGAAATTTGTTTTAGTAAAAAAAAAATATATTTTATAAATTTTGTAATTAAATACATAATAATAATTAATAATAATTGGATATCAGAATATATCAGATATATCAGATATCATTTGCTATTGCACCAGTAGAATGAAAAGTTATTTGAGATAATGCAAGATGACTAAAAAAAATACCTTTGGAACTCATTGAACCTATTTTAGGCAAATGAAGACTAGATTGATAAAATAACATGACAAATTGTTAAAGTTTTGTCCCTGCATGCAATAAGTTGATTATGAATAAATTATGCAAAATACAATATGTGCAATTTTATTCGCCACGAATGCATCGATTTCGTCTATCGTTTCTTTTTTTTTCAAAGTAATATTGGAAAAATATTAGTTACACGATACCCGAATAAAAAAATTTTTGTCTTTGTCGTACAATAAATTCATAAAAACAACCAGTTTTTTAACTTGTATTTTTATGCCACTCGTCGTTCTCGTGCCATCGTGGGTAAAGTATGAAGTTTAATTCAAGATAAATAACCGGAAAGGTAATCTACAAAAGGAAAATGTTTGGTTATACTGAACGGAGTAACTAATCGTTTCCAATATTTAAACGCATTAAATTGACAAACTTCACATGCAGGATTGTTTACTACGGGACCTCCTTGATTCCCTTCTTGTCAAATGCACAAACACTCGAGCGTAAATTCATTAGACTATACCTGGAATAAACCAACACTAGATTATTAGGCCTTTTAGAAACGTTAAGAGACCTGTGAGAACGCCAAGTTTCAGCATGAATATTCATTAATGACTCTCCTCATAGATATCGAACTAATTAAAATTGAGCCATTTGTAGTTCGTTACACGTTATATGATGACATTTAAAATAATGAATGATGATCATGAAATTATTTGACAATATATGTTAAACTAAAGAAAGATCACAAAGTATGTACCTTTAGTTCCTTTGTTATCAATTTACTTTAGTGGTTTGATAACATTTTCAGTTTCAAAATAAGATACCGATTGCATTTGTGTTTCTTTTCTTACATGTTTTATTTCTTTTTGTTTATTGTTGATTTGTTTGGGTCAATAGGTAAACAAAAAATTCAAGAATTTTCAGTTTATTTTTATAAACTGTTTCTTATTGACGGGGGCTTCATAATCATTCAACCCCGATGCATCATCATCATTGTTCACCGTAAATACAGAGAAAAAAAAATATATTTACCCTGAAAAATTTGTCAAAAAAAAAAAAAAAAAAAAAAATTGTAGACATGATTTAATAAATAAGTTAAATAAGTTTAATAGGTTAAATAGGTTAAATATGGTTTTCGCGTGACGTAATTTAT
>QZLH01000101.1:83419-93913 GCA_003833135.1 Oehlia diaphana | reverse complement strand
TCAAAAAAAAAAAAAAAAAAAAAAAAATTTTAAAAAAAAAAAAAAATTAATTAATTAAAAATTATTTAAAGTATCGGAATTTTTATCATTCATTTTTAAAAAAAATTTTTTTTTTTTTTTTTTAAAAAAAAAAAAAAAAAAAAAAAATAAACATAAAAAAATAAAAAAAAAAAAAAAAAAAAAAAAAAAAATTCTAAAAAAAAAAAGAAATTAATTAATTAAAAATTATTTAAAGTATCGGAATTTTTATCATTCATTTTTAGAAAAAATTATTATTTTTTTTTTTTAAAAAAAAAAGAAAATATTAAATATACCAGAAAGAATTAAAAAGTTACTTCCTATTAATTCGGTTAGCCTCAAAACTTGTAACGTTATTATTTAACGGTAAGTTATGCAAAAGAATCACTTAAACCAATAGCTATTACATGTGTTCGTTATCGGCATCCTGTAATCGAACAAGGTTATTTTTTCAAATAGTTAAACCTGCATGATCAGAAGTACATGTCGCGATGAATTATGTAATATCATAAAATAATTAAAAAGATACAAGTTTTTTTTGCTTACTGTAAAACGCCCACAAAAAAAAAAGCCAAAATCAGCAAATCCTCCATCACTAAATAAGGGTCAAGCCATTAAGCCATATCTTTTTTTTTCTTCTTCTTTTAACAGAGAAATTAAAAAAGAAATTGATTGTTTCCAAAAAAAAAAAAGATATATATATCTTTTCCTCAAATCATTTCCTTATCAATAACATTAAAATTTCTCCCACTTATTTTTATTTTACTTTTTTTATTTTTAAAAAAGAAAAGCCTCCTTGCAGAATTTAAAAATATAAATATCTTGGCTGGAACCTTTTTTTTTTTCTGGATCGACTAAGGAAAACTCCTACTTGCGTAAAAATTTTTTAATATTTTAGTACTTGGTATTGGTAAACTTTGTTTTGATGTTTGAAAATATTTCCCTCATCCTTGCATAAATGACTTCATCTTTATAACACAATATTCTCCTCATCTAAAAAAAAAATTTTTAAGAAAAATATATACAATTTTAATTTTTTTGATATTCAATTTTTTTCTTGATCTTGTGAAAAAATCTCAAATCTCTCTAGAATTAATTTTTCTTGAATTCTCTTGAAAGGAAAAAGAATCTAACCTTTCTTTAAGAAAATATATTATATAACATATATTCAGATCTTGTAAAACCCGATAATTCCTTTTAGATAATTCCTTTAATTCCTTTTTTTTCTTTAAGACATAAAAAAAAAAAAATTCATCTTAGTCACTTCGTTCAAAGGAAAAATAAAAAAATAAAAAATAAAAAAAATCTTTTAACGAACTTTAATTGAATATGAGTCTTACTATGACAAATCCAGCAATCATTCTTCCAACAAAATCAATTGGAACTTTGTTACCGACATCACCATCAAATAATCAACAAAAATCACCATCATCTTCTTCAACCATGTCATTTGTTACTTCATCACCGGAGATTTTTTCCAAAATATGCGAATATTTAACACCAATCGATATTTTCAAATTATCAAGAGTTTGTAAACAATATCGAAATTTTTTGTGTACACCTTCATCAACTACATATCAAAACATTTGGCGTACCTCAAGAATGAAATTTTTAACTTACCCACAATTACCCCCACCTCAAGGAATGGACGAAAAAAATTATATAAAAATATTAATTTATGATAAAAGCTGTGAATTTTGTGGAAATAGTGATCCGGGGTCTTCAAGATTATATTGGGAATTTAGAGTTCGTTGTTGCGATAAGTGTTTGCTCAAGAGAACAAAAACGTAAGTGGTTTTTTTTTCTTTTACACGGAATTGTTATGTTTTAAACAAAAATGATTAAAATAATAATATATCAATTGTTATTAGTCATGAGGACCTCGAAAAATCTGCGGGAATACCTGTTGATGTAATAGATACATTACCATGCGTTTGGATTAGGGGAGGTGCCTTTGCAGTTCCTGTTCATCGATATTATTGGATTGATAACATAAAATCAACAACCAAAGAATACTCTTTATTGAAAGGAAAAGATCGTAAGAACTGGTTATTGAAGAAAAAAGAACAACACAAAAAATATATGGCAGAAGTATCTCAATATTATTTCGAGGATCAAAAGCAATGGAATGAAATGTATAAGAAACAGAGGAATTGTTAATTTAAATATTAATCAACTTCCAATCTTTGAATTTTATATATATATAAAATATTTTTTTTTATAAAAAAGAAAATATTTTACAAAAGAAAAAATTTTTCTTGAGAATTTTCTTGAGAATTAAGAATTAAAATATGTGAATAGGAAAATAAAAATGTTTTTTTTATAATTTATAGTTTTAGTTAAATAAGCTAATATATATATATACGAATTTTTTTTTATCGAAAAGTGTGGAAGGTTTCTTAATTTTCGCACACTACACGTGAAAAATAGTTAAAATAGTCCTTCAAAGCGGTTTAAGAATTCGGGAAAATTAAGCTAAAAAAAGAAACTCACCGTTAAAAATTATTTGTTGATCCAATTTTGCAAATTTCCAAAATTAACTTTTTATTGTAAGTTCTGTTTTAAGAGAGATTTTATCTCGGCGTTTAAATAACGCAATAACGCAATCATCTAGATAATATTATTGAAACGCGATTGTTGTAAAGTTTGATGACGCGCTAAACCATATTACCTAAATTGTCTATATTGAGGGTCCTATGTTGCTCATTTTTTCGATAAAGTTTTCCATCTGTTTCACGCGAATTTTACCTTGAAATAAAAAAATCGATTATAGTTTAAGGTAATTTATTCAGCCTTTGATCAATTTGAATGTTGTGACTTGTGATTTCGCCCTTTTTGCACTTTTTTCGTGTTTATTTTTAGAAATAAAATTTTTTTTTCTTTATTTAAAATGAAACCATTATTTATTTTTAGATTAATCAAGTAAGATTTAATGTGATTTTATTCGTTCGTTTGTTTGGTACTAATCTAAATTTGAGCGTAAGAATTCATTTCTTAAGATGCGCAGTATCTGCGCCATCGAGGTTTTAAAATTAAATATAAAAACGACAACAAGTGGAAGGAAAAGAAGAGCACAGCCAAGTGCATTTTATAAGAAAAATCGATTGATTTTAAGAATGTTGGAGAAAATCAACGAGTACACTTTCCTGCCCGCCATTGATAACGAATTTAGTGATTAATAATAAATTTGGTAACGTGATAATAAATGATTCGTTATAATCTTGTTTATTTTGTTGAAATTGCGTTATTTGACGAAATAGATCGAAAAAGTATGATATATACTTTTTATTTTTATTTTAATGAAAAAAAGATCTTTTATTCGGTTCAATCTTAGAAGCCTTTATTCTTCGTAAAGTCTAAATGTTGCATTTTTGGGGTAATCATTTTTATTCCTGCATCAATACTTGCTTTAATCAACAATAACTTACTATTAAAATTTATTGAATTCTTTTTCATCATCATTTTTTTACTTTTATAATTTGAATTAAGCTGTATAAAAAATGGAAACTTGCAAGGTAATCACGTTGTAACGCTGATCGCTTTTGCAGTATAACGAAAATTCACAAGTTTTACTTTTATCATATTAATTATTATTTCGCTGGTTTTATTATTCCTTCAGGCTTGTTTCTTTGGTGTCATACATCTGGAATAAAATAAGTGCAAAATTAAGTAAATTAATAGCAAATGCACATAATTGCCATAATATTTTTATACGTATCTCATATAAAACTCCGTCATTCTCTACAAACCATGCAAACTTATTTATTGTTCGTCGGGCAAGGGTGCACGTGAACAAGATGACAGGTGCTCGACCACATGATGCTCACATGGTACCGATTCTGCACAATTCCCCAAAGGATGCTTGCAATTTATGGATTGTTCTGGAGTTAGAGCAATTTCCGAAGCCCATTGCAATATCTGCATTGTTTCCACACTCAATTTTGTTGCCAAGATGCCGTTGCTTCTTATTCTATCCCATGTTTGTGATACTCTGCAACAGATGGAGATACCGATCATATGCCTCATTATCTTCTCTTTTTCTTAAGAGTATGTCCACGTTAGATTCACAGTTCGAGATTTCATCGGTTTCATCATCTTCGCTAGCTGTTTCTGACTTTTCAAAAGATACGTGATTTTCTCTTCGTCTGTTAACATCACGAATGGGTGGAAGGTCCAGAGAAGCGACATGATGTTCCGCACAATGATATTTAAAAATTGGTCGGAAGCCTGGAGGGGTCACCATTTTTCCAGTAGGACCATACGGAATTACTATCTTCTGATACCTACGTAATCATTTGCTTTTTTTACGTATAAAGAAATCAATAAACCACTTTTAATGGTACATTAAGTCTAACATTTAGGTTCCCAACTTCCCATCCATCATATAGTAATAATATTGTTCTGGCTATCCAAGTTTTTTTAACCACCGTAAACAGATTATCATTTTATATTATTAAATGTCATTTTAAGTTATTTGATCAATAAATTAAAGAAATTAAATCAAAAATCATTAGATTTTCTTTGTAATTAAATTTTTACTAAAAAATTTGGATTTTATTTAACTAAATTTAAATATTAAATTAAATTGTTTAATAAAAAAATAGTAATAGCCAATAATAATTTATTTATTACCTAATACATTATTATTCTTAATTATATTATATACTATAATAATTACATAATAATATTTTATAGTATTAAAAGTAGTACACAATATCTTATTATGTATTCTAATAAAATAAACTATTGAATAACCTTTATACATATAAACTTTTATATATAACTATTAAATGAATTTTAATTTTTTAAAAAATAAAATTTCATTTTTAGCAATTTAAATACTATATCATTTCAAAATTAAACAACCATTTTTAAATTTAATTCTGGCTAAAGTAATTATAATTCTGGTCAAAATCACCATAATGTATGCCAGAGCAATCATAAATATACTTAAACAGCTAAATAAAATTTTTATTTATTTTATTTATATTATTTGTTTAGTTTTATATCTTTTGTATTTATTTTGGCTATCTAAAACTGCAACTTTTTATAAATATATAGGATTCTTTATAAATTTAATAAAATAAAGAATACTTAAATCTTTACTTAAAATTTAATAAAGCTATTAAAAATTTTTGCAAAAAAATTAGTTTTATTAAAGATTCTATATATTTTAAGACTTTTATTAGGCATTTTTCTCATTATTACTAAGAACAGGTAGCCGTTCTGATCATGAATGGCTAAGTATTGCAAATAAAATTAAGATCATATATTCCTAAGCTTTATTATCGCATATAAATCCTTTCTAAGATATTATGATTTTATACTATATCAAATTACCTTTATAAGTGCCAAAGACATAAAAGATATGAAATGTTTATAATGCTGATGCCATAATTCAGCAATCCATTGTAGCATACTATTTTTATAATACTCTAGAAGAGATTCATTTAATGATTTAAGCTATTCATATTCTAACCAAAAGTTTTTAATAGAAAGGCAACTAAATATATTTTAAAGTTTTTTTTGCTATATGAAAAAATCTGGGAAAATGAAGTCTAACTAAAATTTAACCCTAATCATAAATTGTAGTGTTAAGGGACAGAAAGTATTTATTCAAATCTGTTACTCTTTTATAAGAGCCTTGTATCGAATTTGTGACTGCAGTTGGAAAGATATTCTTAAAGAATTAGTAATTGCTACGTCTTCAGATTCTTGTAAATGTAGTTATCATATTTTATATGCACCAGTTCTACTTATTGATCATAATAAACTTAAAGCATTCACAAAATTAATATATACAGTTCCTGATGAAAAGAATAGCGGTGCAAATATCATTTGTTATTTTGGATATGAAATCAGAATTTTCCTATTTAAATTAAAACTTGTAATGCCCAATGGATTTTTAGAATACTATTTTAAAAAGCAATAAAAAAAATTGAAAATTTTATTATTATTTTTACACCTATTTTACCTTCTAAAAAATAAAGAAGTTATAAATTTAATAGAAATCAAAGAATAATAATTTGCTATGAATTTTTTTAAAATGCACAAAATCTTATATAATAATAAATTCCAATTTTTTTTTTAAAAAAAAACTACTTACTTTTAACTGTCTAATATTATAATTACATTTTGTTATATTACATTATCACAGAGGAATACTACTGATAATTTTTACATTAAAATTGAATTTAATATGAAAGTTTGCAATAAAAAGTTTAAATTTCATTTTCTCATCAACCAAAGCTTGTATTGAAATAAAATTACAATTATGAGATTCCTTTTAATTATGAGATTTAAATAATGGTCTATTATTATATTATTGAGCTTTTATATTACTTTTGGAAAATGATTATCTTTATGTAACATAATAATTCATCATACTCACTATTATACTTGAACTATCACATTATACAGATACCACACAGGAATTTTAAGACCACCATTCGAATCACAAATTCAAGAGGAATTCAATGGTAGTAATTTTGTCTCAATTTGACCTCTGAATAGCGAAGAACTTTACTAAAAATAGCCAATTTTTTGAAATATTTTTATAGACCTAGATACAATGGCTTTCAAAACAATTGTGCAATTATTTTGTAAAATTTTTAAAATATATCAATATATTTTTAAAGTATTTTTAAGATTAATATATTAAAATAATATCAAAGTTAATTATATTGTAATAATAAAATAATAGCAAATACATTAAAAAATTATTGTGATATTATTTTGAGTTATTTTTATAAATCTAGATACAATATAATTACAAAATAATAACAAAAGTATAACAAAACCATTTTGATGTATTAAATGTATTTTTGTAGTATGTTAAAATTATTACAAAATCATTTCAAAAAATTGACCATTTTTAGTAAAGAATATTAAAATAATATAATACAAGAACGCTATTAAGAGTGTAAATAGTACACAATACTAAATTGAAGCATTTATTGATACAGAAAATGATCATATCAAATATTGGTTAAATTATGAAATATATGTATTTTCTGCTTCTCTTTCAGAAAATAAAAAATATTTCACATTTTACTATAAATTGTATTTGTGATATCAAAAAAACTGACCGCCATTCTTTTTGTTAAAGTTTGTACCTTAATCAAGGAGAAATTTGGTAAGTACTATATATTACGGGCTATAGTACCCCCCTATGTATAGTACCTCCCTTGAAAAATTTCATAAAATTGTATAGTACCCCAGGGGATATTTTACAATTATCTTGTGATCCAGTGATCAGATATGAGCCATCTTTTTTTGTTTGATAGCTTTCATTGAGCTCTTCAAAATAAAAAAAGATTGTTCAAATTGGACTGGTAGATCGTGAAATATTTGCAAAAGCCGGAATTTTTAGGCTTTGTTTAGTACCCGAAAGTACAGGGTCAAACTCCTGATTTTACAAGATACCTGGGATACTGTGGTCCGCTATATACGGTATATTGATTGAGAATTACCTGGTCAGAATTTTAACCTCTGTCTTATCAGTTCAGCAAAAAAAGGTTATGTGAAGCGCATTCTTCAATTCTCACTAGATAATGGGTAAAATGGCCTCAATCATATTAGAGTTCAACTACCCACCTACTAGCTTAAGGTTTGAAGTAAGACTCTGATTACTTAGCACAGAAAAAAATAACAATCCACTAAGAATAATCGTGAATCAAGGTGTATTACAAAAATTGCGTGGATCTAGCTTTGCAAAAGCATTCTAACTATTTTAGGGATTGGACTATTGAAGAAAAGGACTCAGAAAACTGTGTATATTTTAATCAGAAAGCCCCACTAGAGTATCCACTATGTAAATATATACATGCTAAGGATCAGTAGTGGTTCGGCTGTGTATATGTTACCAGTGGAACATTTATTGTAAAATATTTCCAGTAAAATAATGATGAACCTAAAAAAGTTTTTGAATGTAACCCATTTATCGTAGAAAAAATCCAGTAAGAAAATAAAAATTTATCATCCATATCTTGCAAGGTAAAAGACCCAGGTTTTCTTAAAGCCTTTGTAAAAATCCCATCTTGGATCAAATATAATGAGCTTCTTACAGCAACAGAAATATATGAGGAGAGATATATACCCAATGAAGGCGACATTTATATAAGGTCATCTTGAGAAACGGAAAAAATATATATTCTTGAAAATTTGTCTATTCCTAATGATGTAAATTTGCTAGTATTATCCACGTGTCATTTTTATTTGAACGCTGTTACTACGAGACTTAATTTTAAGTCATATTGCAATATTGATGGTAATATAAATCCACCTGATTATAAGAGAGTAGTTTGTCAGATAGAGAGCTTACATCGTATTACTAATAATTGTAAATATAATAAAAAATATAAATGTCATTTGAGCTAATACGATTTATGGCTTGATGAAATAGTATCTATAATTGCTCAGGTGTAGAGTAATTTGGCTGCCAAAAGCAAAGCAATGGATAAGTAAGGTTGGACAATCGATAGAAAAGTTATATAAATTAGTTCAAGATGTAAGACGCATTATTATCATAGATAATGATCTCACTGATCTTAATATTGAATGGATTAAAGCTTTTGTAAGGATAAACTATTCTTTATTATTCACAACACTTTCTGACCCCAGAAAGGTAAGACATTCTGCTTAGCCCCTAATAAAGAAATAGTATTAGTCGAACTTTGGGATTAGACCAAACAGATGTCTTTATTGCTTTTTGAGAGTCAGAAAAGTGCATTACTTATCTGCCATTTTAGAAAGGATATACAAAGAGTGATTCGCACCCTTAAGACCGATTTTCCAGAATTGCGAATTAAAAAATATCATGATAAATCTGATCCAGTGAAAAAGACGCATGACTTTAGCCATGTAGAAGAATATGGAAAGACGTAGACCTCATCAGGAAAGTTTTTGGGATGCAGAACTGCAGAGATCTGTAAAATTAGCAGATTTTTGCTTTTTTTTTTGTAATTTTTTTGTGCATTTCTGTAAAGTTTTACAAATTTTGCAACTTCACAGATAATTGAATATTTTTATTTATATAATCAGTGAAATTCTGCAATTTTGCAGAATTTCATTAAATTTGAAATTTAAAATATGGCAGACTTGCGAAGTTCTGCAAAATAGCAGTATTGCAAAATTTTTTATGAAGCAGTTCTTCGCAATTCGGTAATTTGGTATACTGTATATTGAAAAAAAGAACTGCACTGATGATCAGTCACTAGCCGAATTTAGACATTATTTCAAAATTCTTTTTTTGAAATTTTACTTTTTTTTTTAACTTAAACAGAATGTTTTTTAACGTTTCATTTTTTTATTTTTAATTTTTTATCAAAACGTTTGTTAACATTTCAATATATTATTCTTAATTTCTTAACGAAACATTTTTTAATGTTTCATAATTTATTTTTAAACGAAATGTTAATAAACGTTTCAATTTTATTTTAACTTTTAAACAGAACGTTTTTTAACGTTCCATTTTTTTTATTTTAATTTTTTATCAAAACGTTAAAAAACGTTTTGATTTTAACAAATTTTTTTATCAAAATGTTAAATAATGTTTTGATTATTTTTATTTTTTAAATTTTATATCGAAACGTTTATTAATGCTTCAAATTTTATTTTAAAAAATTTATCAGAACGTTTATTAATATTCCAATTTTTTGATATATTTATCGAAATATTTTTTAACGTTTTGATTTAATTTTTCTTTATATCGAAACATTTTTTAACGTTTTGAATTTTTACTTTTTTTTATCAAAACGTTAAAAAATGTTTCAATTTTCTTAATTCTTTATCAGAATGTTTATTAATGTTCCAATTTTTTTAATTTTTTTTTTATCGAATTTTTTTGACGGTTATTTCTAGACGAATTTTGAAGGTAAACTTCGAAATTCTTTTTTTGTTTTTTTTTTATTTAATGAAATGCTTTTTAACATTTTGTTTTGTATTTTGTAGGATATGGCATTCTGGACTCCTCCTGGACAGAATTTTGAAGGTATCCTTCAAAACATCAGGGAATTTTTTAGGGTGCAGAATTGCGGAAAACTGTAAAATTTGCAGTTCTCATATTTTTTTTTGCACTTTTTTGACGCAATTCTGCAAAATTCTGCAAATTTTGCAATTTCACAGATTACTGCAGAATTTTTTCACAAAATTTGCGAAATTCTGCAATTTTACAGGTTTCTGAAGATTTATTAAAAAAATTCTGCAAAATTTTGCAATTTTGCATGTTTCTGCAGATTTATTAAAAAAAATTCTGCGGTAATCTGCGAAATTGCAGAATCCTGAAGAAACTTTACAAAAAAATAATCAATCAACCAATCACAATTTGCAGTTTTACTAAAAGTTAAACTTTCTGACTTTACTTAAAGTTTAAAATTTTATTGTTTTAAAATTTAATTAATTTTAAAGTTTTCGAATTTAATTAAAGTTTTTCAAATTTTATTAAAATTTAAAGTTTTTGAATTTTATTAAAACATA
>QZLH01000101.1:59227-71462 GCA_003833135.1 Oehlia diaphana | reverse complement strand
AGCATGCTGGTCATTATATTAAAGAGATTGAAAAAAATGGATGGGTTTCATTATTTGAGGATAAGTTATTACCAGAAGTATGTAAAATTATTGATAATTATCACAAAGAAAAAAAAATAAAAAAAATCTGAAAATATTTAAATTTTTAAATTTTTTAGATAAAAAGTAAATGTCGAAGTAGAAGAAATGACTTCGCCGCTAATATTCGAAATACTATATTTTTCAATTTTGGAGAACAGAAGTTGAAGCGTGTGGACAGCAATACATCCTCCTCAAAGATCACTGAGTGGAAGAAGCATATGAAGACACGAGAAGCATTCAATGAACTCTTCAGTAATCGTAAAATCCTTCAAAAAATAACTATCTCCGTCTTTAAGTTACAGAAAGGCAATGATATCACTTCATTACACTTCGCATATGTACTCTCAATCTGCAATATCGTATTGAATCCCAAAAGCCCAGGTATTAAATGCAATGACAAGTCTGTCAAATACCGAATGGATTTTCTTGTGGTAAATAATTAATGATTTTCGTTACAGTATTTTGAAGTTGAAAATTTTCAAAAATTAATGTATAATCAATTATTAGGAATCATTCAATAATAAGACTAAGGTAACGCCCTGGATAATGGAAGAATTGGCTGAGCGAGAAAAGTAAAATAATCTGGATGTAACTTCTGACGCAGATGAATCAATAGTGGTAACAGTCGATGATGATGATGATAATACAGATGCCTACACAAAAATGGTAAATTATTTATCTAATAATATGTGATTTAACTTATTAAACTTTAGAAATAAAAATAAATATATATGTATTTAGGTCAACAGTTTAGATTCAAAATTTTAAATCTATCAAATATTTTACCATATGTGATAAATGGAGTGCTTTACCTTTGGCGAAAGCATACTTATAATGATGGAATTTTAATATTATTCGTCTTTGGATACTTTAGATACACGCGCTGTTCAACGTCATTGAAATATGTTTAAAGGATGGTGATAAGTTGGCACACGCCAGATTTTTTTTTTCTTAATTTTTCTTTTTGTTGTATTCTTTTAATTTAGATTTATTTAGTTATATTTGAAATTCTTCGATTTATAAATTTATTTAGTTATATTTGAAATTTTGCAGCTTTATTTGACAAATTTATTCATGAATAAAAATACATATTAAAAATACAATATATGATGACTGTGGTGATCAGTGAATAATTTATTATTTTGAGAATTTTTGCAGAACTTCGTTTTTGAATTTTTTTGCAGAATCTGTTCTTGAATTTCTCTGCAGAACTTCGTTCTTGAATTTTTCACAGAATTTTGTTCTTGAATTTTTTCGCATGTATAATTTTTGGAGATTTTTACAGAATTTTGTTCTTGAATTTTTTTGCATGTATAATTTTTGGAGATTTTCACAGAATTTTGTTCTTGAATTTTTTCGTATGCTATAATTTTTTGGGATTTTCGCAGAATTTTCATTTTCTTGAAATTCTGCACAGAAATAATAAAATTTTTTCCTTTGAATTTTTCCGGCGGGATCGCAGATCTGTGCAGAAATGGTGGTAAATATCACCTGCAGATCTGTGCAGATCTGCGTTTCAAAAAATTTCCCGATGATATGTTCTATATGTTCTTCAAAATTTTTTGAATAAATCATTATATCATCTAAATATACGATTACAAATTCTCCAATGTATTCTTTTAATATCTCATCCATTAATCGTTGAAATGTTCCAGGTGCATTCTTTAATCCAAATGGCATTACATTATACTCAAATAATCCTTGTGAACATATAAAAGCTATCTTTTCCTTATCTTCTTCCATCATTTCTACCTGATGATATCCTGCTGCTAAATCTAAGCTTGTGAACTATCTTGCGGTTCTATATTTTTCCAATAGTTCATCTATTCTTGATAATGGATATGTATCTGATTTGGTAACACTATTTAATTTTCTATAGTCGATACAAAACCTGTAATTCTCACTTTTCTTCTTTGCTAATGTCACAGGAGATGCCCAAGGACTCTTTGATTTTCTGATTTTCTTCATTTTTAACAATTGTTCAATCTCTTTTCTTATAAACTTTCCTTTTTCCTCAATTTCTTTGTATCTTTTCTGTGTGATTGGTTCTTGATCTCCCTTAATTTCTATACTATATTTTACTTTGTCTATTCTTCCTAACTTTTCTCCATCATATTCAAATATTATTTCATATCCTTTGATTAGATCCTTTAATCTATCCTTTCTTTCCCCTGATATTTCTTCTATGTTCAATTTCTTTTCGAATTTTTCCCATTTGTTATTCATCATATTTAATTTACTCGTATCTTCATTCAACTAGTGTTGCTTTTATATCTTTTCACTCCTTATTGCTCATCTTCCATATCACTTTCACTAGTATCCTCATTATCACTATCAGATGTATCTATCCCACTTAGATCTTCATTTGATGAATCATTTTTCTTATTTGTCTCCTTCATTGTGTACAATTTTCGTTTATTTTCCAGTTCATATTTAAACTCTTTATCTTCAGTTTCCGATTCATTCTCAGATTCAAGTTTATCTATTCTTCTGACATACCATACTGGTATACTCACTATCTCTTCATCATTCTCTAAATTCAACATTCTTTCTTTGTAATCAATGACTGCATTCCAATCATCCAATGTATTATTTCCTATAATTATTTCTTTCTGTCCCGATTCTATTACATCTAACATTATAGGTGCTATCATTCCTCCTATTATAATTTCTGTGTGAATTTTTCCTAATGATGCAATCTTTTCTCCATTTGCTAGTGTACATGTAATATCNAATTTTTCTTTTTGTTGTATTCTTTTAATTTAGATTTATTTAGTTATATTTGAAATTCTTCGATTTATAAATTTATTTAGTTATATTTGAAATTTTGCAGCTTTATTTGACAAATTTATTCATGAATAAAAATACATATTAAAAATACAATATATGATGACTGTGGTGATCAGTGAATAATTTATTTTTTCGATAATTTTTGCAAAACTTCGTTCATGAATTTTTTTGCAGAATCTGTTCTTGAATTTCTCCGCAGAACTTCATTCTTGAATTTTTCACAGAATTTTGTTCTTGAATTTTTTCGCATGTATAATTTTTGGAGATTTTAACAGAATTTTGTTCTTGAATTTTTTCGCATGCTATAATTTTTGGGGATTTTCACAGAATTTTCATTTTCTTGAAATTCTACGCAGAAATAATAAAATTTTTTTCTTTGAATTTTTCTGGTGGAGTCACAGATTTGTGTAGAAATGGTGGCAAATGTCACCTGCAGATCTGCACAGATCTGTGTCTCAAAAAATTCCCTGATGTAATAATTGTGGTGAACAGTGAATAATTTATTTTTTCATGAATTTTTGCAGAACTTCGTTCCTAAATTTTTTTGCAGAATTTAATTTTTAAAGATTTTCGCAGAACTTAGTTCTTGAAATTCTTCGCAGATTTAATTTTAAAAATTTTCGCAGAACTTTATTTTTTTGAAGTTCTGCATAGAATTTTTTTCTTTAAACATTTTTGGCGGGGTCGCAGATCTGTGGCAAATATCACCTGCAGATCTGCACAGATCTGCACCCCAAAAAATTTCCTGATGTGAGCTAACTAAGCCCATATATTATTTAGCAAAATTGGAGAAAATAAGATTATGCGAATCAAATCATATAGTGTAAATAAACTTTCAAAGTTAACTGATATATAAATTGATACTATTAAAATAACACTGCGTGAAAAAATTTATGCACTTACGTGACTTCAGAAATAATCATTAGTGATGCAATTGCGCCTGCCAAATTTAAAGTAAGAATTTCAATTGCATTCACTAATTCTTCAGTCCCAGTCAATTCACCGGTCATCTCATATGATGCTCATGCTCTCTATATCAATGTGACTTTAAAAGAATATCCTGGCCTATTCTTATATAATAGTGATAGATATAATGACAGATATGAATTTAAGAGTTCGGTCTTATATCCTGGATGTGGAAAAGAGCATGATAAAGAAAAGGTAGTTGGCTGAGGTATAAAGAGCTCTTACTACATTAAGTGCTGGCCCTTATCGAATGAAAAAGAAATCAAGATAAATGCTCTATCGGAAATGATTTTATCAGACATGTCTCAAGCAAATGTATCAAAGACGCGAGCCCAATCTAAGCCAACTTATGATTGCACCTATTTTCGTAACAAAATATTGGATCAATATCCTAATCTATATAGAGAAGGTAGTGGTGAAAATTTTGATTATTATGGAATTACTGATGATACATCATGCGGAGTCTCGAGAGAGACTATCTTTCTATTATGCAATTTAGGTCATGATGATGAAGAAATGGAAGGTAGGTATAAAGCCAGATCTTACTTTATTAAATGTGAACAGCATAAAATTGAGATAACTGTATAGTTTTGTTCACTTTGTAAATGAGATGATCTAACTATTTTTTGGAAGTATAATAAAAAATATTAGACAGCTTTCTATCTAAAAATTTTTAATTTGTGATACGTAAGTTAACTGCAAAAAATTTATATTCAATTTTGGTGCAAATTTTTGTCGATCATTAATCAATTTTTAGTAGAACCCAGTTTTCCATTCTTGAGTAACCATGGTTAACATTAATTTAAATTTAGTAAAATATTTGTAATACATGACATCTAGCGTGAAGTTTTTAATAATATATTTTTTTAAAAAAATTTTATAAAAAATTTCTTTATTTTTATTTGATGCTTCACCAGATTTCCACCTAAAATTACTATACATGAAGTGTAAATATACTCTGATTTTAAGCTTTTTTAAGTACCGTTTGAGCACTTTTTCATGTAACTGTGCTGCGTAACAGGTTATCCAGCCTTGTATAGTAGTTACTTTTGGTATGTCTAAACTCTCAATTTCTCCTTCTTGTGCTTTTAAAGTCAATAAATTCTACATATCTTGAGTAGTCATTCAGTAACTCTTATTAACATTTCAAGCCAAAAAACATTCTTCTAAAATAGCTGAAATACTTTTTTTTATACATTTTTCTTCACCTTTTTTTCCATATTTTTGAATTTCTTTCGTTGCCCAACCACTTGATAATGGAAATTCAGTTATATCTGAAAGTCTACAATGCACAAATATTCAATTTATGTAGACTCTTTGAAAAAAATGTTACCAGATTTACCTTGTAGTATATTCTTTATGCAACATATTATGATTTCTCAAACATGATTCTAAATATAAAATGAAATTAAAAAATTTAATAATAGGTAAAGTATCACAAATAATATATGTAATTACCTTTCTTTTCTAAGGTTTCATGTGTCAATTCTTTGTCCAAAATTTCTACTAATTTTTGTCTTTTATTTTGATTTCCATAATCAACTTTTTGATTTTGCAATTCATTTGTTAATTCTTGTAGTGGCAATCTTTTTGGACAAATTCCTAGCATATTGGTATATTATCAGAGATATATGGATATAACAATATGAATGAAGTTTTTACATAATAAGTTATTATATGTAAAAGGTGTGGTAAGTGGTATTAGGAAGCCTAATATTTTTATTGATGAAAATAACTAATATACTGAAAAATTTTTAGTAAATTGGCAAAATTTTTGTGTAGTTTGTTAAACCAATATTTGCCACTTTACCTGACGAATATGGAATTGGTATTTTCCATGGAGATTTGGGCTTTGTTATTTCAGATACTTGTGGTGATTAAAGTTGCCTGCCGAAATTCTACAGGCTATTGTCGAAATGTCAAAACTAAAACCTGTCAAAATGCCAAAATGCTGAAATAGTTTTGACATGTCAAAATTGTCAAAACTTAAAAATATTACATTTTACGTAATAACTCGGCATCCAATGATCGTAGAAAGATGCACTATAGCACATTGGAATCGTCTCATAACGACGAGTCGAATGGTGGTTAGATCGTCTTTCTACGATCACTGGATGCCGAGATATTGAGCGAAACGTCAAAAATTAGCATTTTGCATTTTGCGATATTGCGCCGTTTGACGTTTTACTTAATAACTTGGCATCCAATGATCGTAAAAAGATGCACCATAGCTCGTTGGAATCGTCTCATAACGATGAGTCAAATGGTGGTTAAATCATCTTTTTTTATTGTGCAAACAGTCCTATGACATTATCTTTTATTAAATTTTTATAACAATTTATACAAAATGAACAATATAACAAAAAGGAAATATGAAAATAAAAATAAAAAATAAAAAGAGTAGCTTCATGACTCATACAAATAAAGAAAACTAAACTAAAACTAAGTTAAAGAATAGAGACTATACTATTACAGAGTCACATACCCCAACTTTACCCGAAGGCCAGTGTAAGTCAACTATCCAGCATGTCCTAAGATCCACCCGTTATCAGAAAGAAATCCTAAGACGAAGAGGCTGAACTGTTAAGCGGCGCAGAAAATCCAAGTGCGAAAACCAAAATCCACCTCGAATTATAAAAGAAGAAACCCAGCCAACCCAGAAATCAAGAGAGACCAACGCCATAGAGGAAGAAGAAATACTAGAGGAGACTGAAGGAGAGGAGGAAACCGAACGTGAAGAGGATTTAGAGGCGGCAGAAATACCTTGGGCAACTTCCCAATGGTGGAATAAAATATTATGACACATCCATATTTCTACATAAAGGCTATAGTGAAAATCACTGAATAGTGAAGTCAAAATATTCAGAATTGCGGTAAAGAAAAAGAATTTTTGTAGAAAGCCCATCAAAGAAGCTGGAATAAGACCACGAGTGAGCCAGAGACAAGATTGAGAAGGAGCAACTGCATTCCAACAATCTAAAGAGAGAAATTCAAGTCCAAAGGAATCAGGTAGCGGAGAAGTAGAGTTCGCGAGTAGAAATTTTTCAAGACAGGAATCACGAAACGTATTCATAAGAAGTTGAAAAGTAAGCTTCGGGTTGTATTCCAGAAGGAAATACGGACAAGTCCAAAGATGGTCTAAATCTTCGGAAGCTGTATTACATTGAGGACATAGCCATTCTGGCGAATAAAGATAAGGTTTACGCCGTTGAAGAGTGGTCAAAGTGGGTAACATATCCAAAACAAGCTTAAGACGAAAAGCCCAAAATTCAGAGTTGCCATTTTTGTGAGAAGAAAAAGCCTTCATTTCCGAAAGCCAATGATAAATAAAAGCCCAATCGAATAAATCCGGAGAGCCAAGAGATAAAAAACGGTGAAGCAAGCTGAAGGATAATAAATTTTTTGCTTCATAGATAATTTTAAAGAAGTGTCGAATATTCATATCTACCGGTAGGTAATTAAATGATAAAATACAAGGAGCTAAAAGGCCAAATAAAGAAGTATATGATGGCTGAGAAGATAAGTGAGCAGCTTTGGCTAAAGCATCAGCTTGATTATTGAGCAAATTTGTGTGGTGGGCAGGAACTTTGTCAAAAGAAACAGACAAATTCTTATCAAGTACTAAAGAGCGTATTGAAAGCCATGAAAGATGACCTGTAAGTTTCAAAATTTTTGGAGAAAACGGCGCATTAATAAATGAATGCCATAAAGAAATAAGTTGTTCACAATCAGTACAAATAGTAACTGAAGAATTATGAGGAAGAGAACGAAGGCCATCTAATAGTGCAAGGGTTTCTGAGCGCAACGCTGAAGGAAAGATAGTAGGAGGGCAAAAGGACGAGGATTCTAATATAAAATTATCATCGTCAAGAGCGATCCATGCACAGGCAATAGAAGGTAAAGGATTGGTACGTCCATTTAAGTAAGAGCCATCGGTATAAATGATACTGGTGGAAGAAGGCAATAACACCAACAAATCTGAATCCAAAAGCGGAGCAGGGTTGGTCATAAGGGCACCAGATACATGCGAGGTGATCAAAGAAGCAGCATATGCAAATGAAGTGGAGAGTTTAATAGGCAGCCGAGAAGCAAAGACTTTCTCATTTTTCGACGGATATCGAAAAACTGAGGACAAAATAACTGGAAAAAAACATCGTTCAACAGTACAACAGCATCGGATAGCCGAATGGGAGGAATATTTAGGAATGTTATGAGAACAACCGGAACAAGGGCTGACACGAGTTTCGGATGGAAAGTTAGAAAGTGGAAGCCAGTGGGACATGACAGCAAAGCCTTTTTTCAAATAAGTGATACACACACAGCCAACAGTAATAGATTGGGTAGATGAATCAATAGAAATAGCCCATTGTGGATGTAAACGACCATCAGGAGCATTAGTATCTAATAAAAAAACAGAAACTACTGTAAAAGAAGGATTAATAATATATATAGGTAATAAAGAAAAGGAAGAAGAATCTAAAATAATATTTTGTAAAAGAAATTTAAACCAATTAGGAGTTTGTCCTTTTTTTCCAACGATGCCTAAATATCGAAGATTCCATGATAAAAGAAACTTCCTGCAAGGGGAAGCTAACTGAGCAAGAACAAAAATATCTAAATTTTTCCAAAGTCTCCAACTCAAATCAAAAAGACGAGGTGGCATAATAGTTTGGAGCAGTATAGCAGGTTGTAGATTTCTTCTTGGAGGTCGGAAAAACAAAGACCACGTGACATGCAATTGGGAAGAGAAAAGCAAAGAATTGAACAAAGAATGCGTGCGTAAGGAAATGACACGAGACCATGGAGACAAATCTAAGGAAGTAGGACAACTTTCAGCACCAAGAAAGCCTTGAAGATAAGAAATGGCATAATTGGCAAAATCCTGATAAAACGGGGAAGTAAAAATTTTTTGCCAAGAAGCAACATGGGCCGAGAGGAATCGACAAAATGCGTTTTGAACGGAAAAAGGAAGCTTCAAATATAATAAAGCTAAAGGCGTAGTGGAAGCAAGGCCAGCTTTACGACGGATAACAGAGAGCATAGGAGCAACCATCTGCTGAATAACAATCTCAAAAAAAAGAGAAGTTTGAAGCCGAAATTCTAATCGAGGCAGTAATACAGCATTATATAAGTAAGCAATATGATGAGCTAAAAGCTTCTTGGGTTTTAGAAGACCAGCCATATCTTTAACCATGGAGTGGGCTTGTTTTAACACAAATTGTGGGAAAGCAGAAAGAGAAAACTAAACACCAAGGAAGCGAAAGGAAGTCGAAGAAGCTAGGGAGGTTAATGAGAGCGAATTACTATATACAAGAGGAGAAGAAAATAATTGGAAAGAAACAGAAGAATCAGGCAATTCAGAAGAGAGAAGGACATATTTAGCAGAATTTGCTTGAACATTATTTAAAGTATAAAATTCTGCCATAATAGACAAGCGATCTTCTATCCCAGCTTTTGATGAAGCAATAAGAGTAGAATCATCCATAAAAGTTAAGTGGGAAACAGGTAAATGATGTTGCTCATAAGAAAGGGGAGAATAACTAAGGAGTGCAGAAGATTTCAATATAAAAGGATCTCTCGCTTCTAAATTAAGCGTAGTAAGCAAAGGGTCCAAATAAATGACCCATAACAAAGGCGAAATAATTTCGCCTTGATCAATACCAACACAAACTCTATACGAAGGAGAATCACCATAACAGGTAAGGATACAATTATTACGCTGAGTAAATAAATTAATTATAAATTNCGAGATAATTAGCAAAACGTCAAAATTCGGCATTTTTTATTTACGATACTGCTGATTTTTGACGTTTTGCCGTATATCTCGGTATCCAACGATCGTACAGGGATGCACAATAGCTCATTCAATTCATTGCGTTGAGACGGTTCGAATGAGCTATAGTACATCTCTGTACGATCACTGGATGCCGAGATATTCGGCAAAACGTAAAATTTTACATAATCGTAAAATAAAAATGCCGATGTTTCACGTTTTGGCAATTATCTCAGCATCCAGTGATCGTGCAGAGATGTACTATAGCTCATTCGAATCGTCTAATTGCAACGATTCAAATGAGCTATTGTGCATCTCTGTACGATCGTTGGTTGCCGAGATACCAAAAAATTTGAAGTTAATCCGAATATTTGGATTTAATCCTATGATAATCCGGATTGATCCAGGCGGATCACGGATTGTAAAATTTCATCCGGATCGCATCTCTACATAGAGCGAGCTTGTTTTAACACAAATTGTGAAGAAGCAGAAAGAGAAAACCAAACACCAAGAAAGCGAAAAGAAGTCGAAGCAGCTAGGGAGGTTAACGAGAGTGAATTACTATATACAAGAGGAGAAGGAGATAACTGGAAAGAAACAGAAGAATCAGGCAATTCAGAAGAGAGAAGAACATATTTAGTAGAGTTTGCTTGAACATTATTTAAAGTATAAAATTCTGCCATAATAGACAAGCGATCTTCTATCCCAGCTTTTGATGAAGCAATAAGAGTAGAATCATCCATAAAAGTTAAGTGGGAAACAGGTAAATGATGTTGCTCATAAGAAAGGGGAGAGTAACTAAGGAGTGCAGAAGATTTCAATATAAAAGGATCTCTCGCTTCTAAATTAAGCGTAGTAAGCAAAGGGTCCAAATAAATGACCCATAACAAAGGCGAAATAATTTCGCCTTGATCAATACCAACACAAACTCTATACGAAGGAGAATCACCATAACAGGTAAGGATACAATTATTACGCTGAGTAAATAAATTAATTATAAATTGAATAAGAAGAGAAGGAGTATGAATTCTATGCAAAGCCAATCGTAACATATTAAGATCCATAGAATCAAAGGCTTTTGAAATATTCTGAGAGACTATCCAAAGTTCCTGATCATCAGATTTGTCATATTTATGTTGGTGGATAATAGCATTAAGCATTTTAATAGGGATATCAGTGGATCCACCAGGCAATCCAGCAAAGTTTTTGCCTTGAAGAACATTATTGTCTGCAAGTATCTTAAAGAAACGATTGGTGACGACCTTGACAACACATTTTCGAACAGTTTCTAACAGTGTAATAGGTCACGTGTTCTTAAGCTAGGCATCAAAATCATGGGATTTAGGAATGGAATAAACAACAGCTTTACGCCAATCTGCAGGAATATCTCCCTGCTTAAGGCAAGAGTTGGCAAGAAGCAAAGAAAATTCTAAAGCATCCCCGGATAAATATTTCAACATTTCATAAGAAATTTTTGAAGGGCCTGATGCTTTATTATTAGGCATGGAGGAAATTACAGAAGACCATTCTTGGGAGGTGATTGGAGCCATAACAGAGTCAAAAATTGATGGCGATACATTTGAGAGTGGAGAATAAGCCTTTTGCCATCTAAGAGGAAATGAATGGCTGGAAGAGTAATGTGTTAAAGGCGGGGTGACAATGGATTGGAAGTGGGCAACCACAGCTTGTTTAATATCAGTCAGATCGGTAAGAAGGGTGGGTTTAGAATCCAAAACCACAAGAACTCTATCTAATACTATAGAACGTTTCTCAACAGAAAGAGCAGAATTAATAAAAGAGCCAAGAGAGGATGAAAAATGTTCATCACGAAGGGCTGTATAGTATTCCACTGAGTCAGATAAATGCTGAGCGAACTTGGTTGATAAATAAGCAGACACCAAGGACTTCTGGGAACGTAAAAACTTAATAAAATCTTTAAGAGGAGTGACAGAGTATACAGGAATATGATAATCAGGAAGAAGAGAAACGAGAGAATGTAATTGAGCGGGTAAAGCAGCAACCATCTGGGAAATTTGAGCAGGTCAGAGTGACTTAACAGTCGACAGACGATACAATAATCGATCCAAAAATTTGTTAATAGCGATCAACATCGTAAGTTCTGGAGAATATTTGTTACGATGTGAATTGGAGACATGTTGGAAAGGTAAAGAGGTAATGGCAGCCGTAAAGATAGATTTCTTAAAGGCATGCCATAATTTATCTAAGGATAAGCCAGTATAGTCATGTAAAGATGGGTGATGAGTAGTTAAATAAGTATGTAAAAAGGAGTTAGATTCATTGGTAAAATTCGACCATTGTGAATCAGAAACAGTTTTATAATTAAAAATCGTTCTTTGTTCTCCTTTTTGCTTAAGACGAGACTTGGCTAAAATAGCAAAGCATGTACTGAAATCAAAAGCAGTAATCAACACTTTATGATCAGTGAAAGGTCTGTCTACAAGATCAGGACAAGACGTGACTCAGGAAAAAAGGCCAGGGACGGGAATACCAGGTGAAGACCAAATATAGTCTAAGCGGGAAGAACCATTCTCATAATAAAAGGTAGGATCAGGGCTGGAAAAGGAAGAAGAATGAGCCTTATGATCGGTAAAATATCTAGAGGTA
>QZLH01000101.1:32385-45904 GCA_003833135.1 Oehlia diaphana | reverse complement strand
TCTATATTCATATCAGACTCGTTAATAACCCGAGCTTTCTTGTTAGAGGAGGTGGTCGAAGGTGAAGTGTTCTCAGGAGGGCTTGACAAAGAGGGACCTTGACCAGAAACGTTGCCAGCGGGAGAGCTCGAGGCAGGACGTTTTCCTGAAGTATCTTTTCCAGACTTGTTGTTTTCTTTAGTTTTATTGTTATTTCTTGGTTTAGTCATAGCGGAGAGTATTCTAAAATACTAAAATAAAGTAAAAATAAAGTAAAAGTAATAAAAAATACGAGAAAAATATTTTTTATTTTTCTATAAAATTGTCAAATGAGCAGAACAGGAGAGAGTTTTTTTTTTAAATCATCTTTTTATGATCACTGGATGCCGAGATAATAGGCAAAACGTCAAATGGTGCAGTATCGCAAAATCAAAAATGCTGATTTTTGACGTTTCACTCAATATCTCAGCATCCAGTGATCGTAGAAAGACGATCTGATGGGGGATGTCTTCTTAAAGTGGTGCTGTTACCTGAGGAATTAAGTACTCGGTTAAAAATGGTTGCCCATGGAAGATAATAGGACACTAGCCCGAGGATGCCTCATAAGAGGTAGAGGGAGGCTTGGCCGTAAACACTAGCAAAGTAGAAAGACGATCTAACTACCATTCGACTCGTCGTTATGAGACGATTCCAACGAGCTATGGTGCATCTTTCTACGATTATTGGATGCTGAGTTATTACGTAAAACGTAATATTTTTAGGTTTTGACAATTTCGACATGTCGAAACTATTTCAGCATTTTGACAAATCAGAGAGCCAATGTCAAAATGTCGAAATAGTTTTGACAATTTTGACATGCCAAAACTCCCTAATTTCGACAAGCAACTTTAGTGGTGATAGTTGATTAATTTCACCTTTCACTAATTTTTGAATATAAGCGGGAGAAAATAATGTTCATTTTCCAACATTTGGCATAGCTCGTGCTTTTATACAGTATATCCTGCATCTTCACCTTCAATTGGCCAGATTCACTCAAACCAATTGGATATACCCAGTATAGTCATAGATTTTCCTTTATTTTTTGTTAATAAATTGTTATTATTAATTAGTGTGAATGTTTTTTCATTATAAAAAATAAAAATAGCGTTCACCTTTAATCTGATTTGATTCTATATGGGCAACTGAAGTGCCAGCAATATTCTTGATAGCTGATGTGATATCACTACCCTCTTGAATTTCTTCTCCAATTCGAATATATCATTTTATAGAAAGTAATATCTAATTTTTTATTAATTATAATAAGTTTTATTTATTTTTTTTTCAAAAAAAAAAATTGCAAACCTGAGTATAATGTGAATCTACAGTGGTTTTATCTTCACCTGCTTCAAGAAATATCCATTTTTTTACTTGAATTCTATACCATTCATACCATTTGCTCATAATAATCATAAGTTCTAAATTGTGATAATGTGGACCATTATCAGAAATTATACTGATCTACTTTGGTTTAACATCCAAATTTTCAATTACAGAATGCAATGAACATGCAGAAAACTATGCATCTTGGCGAGCATCTGTAGACCAATGATCTATAGCTTGTATGTTGATTTCAAAACTTTTTTTAGGTTTAGTATACAATAGAACTGTATGTAGTACCCAACCCTTTTTTCTAAAAAATTCTTGTTTAGTTTCATGTGCAGTTTTAAGCAATATTTTCATTTTATAATCAACAACTAATAATACGCTATTTTCATTTAAATCCAGAAGAGCTGCATTAAACTGTACATTCAAATAAGTCTTTTTAATTTGATGTGCAAGATAGTAAAGTATACGATTTTAATATTCTTGAATTTTTTCATGGTAAGATAAATCTAAATTATTTTCAAACCCTGAAAAAATTGGAATATTTTTTGACATTTATTACAAACATGGGTATGAGGAGTATTGCATTTACCAAATGCATATAACAAGCAATGGTTTATGCATGGGTCATAAGATGTTATTTCATGACCAGTTACAACTAAATGTTCTTCATATTATCATAATGTTAGACCAACTGAAACCTTATGTTTACTGAATAGCAATATTTAATAAACATTAAAATTTTATATTTATTAAGCAATAAATGCTTAATATATTGAATAAATACTAAATTTTAATATTTATTAACCATTTAATTTTTTAAGTATTTTATTAGTATTTTAAGTAAATATTTAAATGCATGTTACCAACATACCTTATATTTAATAAACGCTAATAATAAATATTAGTAAATTATTTTGACCAACATCGTAATGATTCTTTTTTTAAATAGCATTTTAAAAAATAGCAGCATTGAGAAAAAATATCCTAAAATTTATTATTTAAGATTAGTATTATGACTGTATGTATATTATGCAAAATTAACGCCATTTAACATATTTATTAAAATAATAAATATATCAAAATTTTGTAATAAATTTTTTTTACCTGTAATTCAACATCATTTATTTTTTCTTTTATTAGATTTATAATTTCTTCAAACGTTTCATACTCATATATATTACATATAGAACATAATCCTTCAAGATCTTCTCAGTAAATATATTGATAAATGATCTGATCCTATATCTGAAAAACCATTCAGATCCAATCCAGATGGCTGAAGTTAAATCCGAATGTAAATCTGCATCTGAAAATTTTATGGATTATTCAAATTTCTACGGATCTATCCTTAATTTAGGATCTATCTGAATTCATCCTATAGAATTTTTGTAATATTCTTGTTAATCATTATCTATCTTTATTCAAAATATGATAAAATCATATCATCTGGATCAGCATTCTAGGATTACCATCTGAATTTATTAACGGATCCATCTGCCTAAAAATATAGAATACGGATATCTGACTCCAATTTGGATTGAAGAATCAATCTAAATTTATCGAATTTAGAATCAGAACACTAATATTGATGGCCCATTAATTGAGTGTAAAAGGTTGTGTTTAATTCCATTTGGGAAATTTTCTTTAAATTTTTCCCATAATAAGTTTTTTGTATTTTTTAAATAAACTACTGGTTATCCTGTTTTAGCATCTGTTTTATAAGAACTCATAATAACATGAGCTTTATCTTGAAAAAATGAATCAAATTGTTATTTTTATTCAGAAGTAATTCTTTTGACTTTTTTAATAGGTTTCTCTATTACTACACAACCAGGACAGCAGGACCATTAATTCTTGCATATTTTTTCACCTCAAAAATTGTACCTTGTGCAATCTATACAATTTATGAAGGTAAATGTAATTCCAAAATTTTTTTATGTATATTTAATTATATATACTTACTTTTAATTTTTCTATCAAAATATTATAAGAAAATTTTTCAGCTATAATAGAGAGAATTCTTCTTTTCCCATCATAACCTTTTTTATTAGCTTCTAGTGCTTAATGAAAACAGTTCCAGAAAATATCTCTATCATTGCGATACTGTCCAGGAAATGGATGCAAAAATCCTGACGTATATAAAAAATATAAAATTTCATGATCACATGATAGATCTCCAGATCGCATCCAAAATTCATACTAAAAATGCAAGAAGTAAATAATATGTTATAAAATTCATAATCTATTTTTTCAATAACTTACTGGGAATATATCTCTTATATAAGGTGTGATGTTGGTACATCCTACATGACTCAGCATTGTTTGCTACACACACATTTCTCTTTCTTTAATTATATAGTTTAGTGGATATAATTTTTTTAAAGAGGTGGTAATTTCAACTACAGTTTTTGTTTCATTATACCATTCAATAAAAAATTTATTCCATTTAATAGAAGCTAATATAAATTTTTGCAAGTGATAATTCCATAAAGCTTGCATTTTATTAATAAAATGCCATTCATCAGGTGGACATCTTAGTATAAGTTGTGTTTGAATAAATGTTTGAATTTAAGGGTGACTGATTCCAAATAAATCAATGCCCTTATGTTCATATAATATGCCAACTTTTTGCCACACATCATTAAGACTATTACCAGTATACAGAGAGTGGCCAAAATTATCTGGACACTTGTGATTATCTCATCATCCAGTGATTCAAATTTGATGAATAAGGACTTATTGGATTCATTTCATCATAAGGAATCGAATGGTGGTCAGCACGCACTTCTAGCCCTAATAAATCACAAGGTAATTCCCAAAACGTCCAAAACTTATTTTTAAATATGTCTCCGCATTCATTGATCCTGGAGATATCAACTAGTCACTCTTAGATTCGCCTCAATGAGACAAATCCAATGAGTCTTTAATCATCAGATTTGAATCACTAGATGGCGAGATGATGTCACAAATGTGTTACAATTAGAATTTTTTAATTTAAGAAAATTTGGATGTTTACTCAATTATCATGTGATCTATCGATGCTAGAGACATGAACTAATCACCATTTGACCCGTTTTGATGAGACCTATCTAATGAGCCTTTATTAATCAAATTTGGATCACTGGATGATGAGATAATCATGTAGCTGAATAATATAGGCCACCATCTGTATGTATATCGTAATTCAAAATCTTGATACATTTTTATAATTGAATTTTTTTTATTTATCTCTTGTACAAATAAAGTACGTTCTTTCTTTGCTTCAATTGAATAATAAAAAGATGATCTAAAACCTGGACTCGCATAATATAATTGTTTATCTGAAGATATACCAATTCCATATACAAATAACCAGAATTTTTCAAGACAACAACAAAATGGATGAAAATTAACATCCTTTAAAAGTTCTCTAATTTCTGTTTTATCATGATCCATAATAAGAAAACCAGAAAATCTAGTGTTACTTTTAAAAAGTTGTTGATAAAGTGTAATTATGGTACCTGAAGGATTATTAAAAATAGCGCTTTTTAGATCTCCTGCTTCACAAATATATCCTAGTTGTTGCAAAGAACCAATATGGCCTTGAATAACAGTAACAAAAAATTGTATATTTTGAAGAATAACTAAAGTTTTTATATTTATATGAATAGGATGGATATAATATTGGAGTTTTAGTTGTATTTTTTACACACGATATTTTCCACCAATCTCAAGAAAATGGTCTATAATGTAAGTTTTTGTCTATAAAGCCAAGAGAAACTAAACTAACTTGATATTCTTTTTGTTTACTTATTATTTAACATGTATTTGACTAATAGTTTGAGGTGGTATTATTTAAGAAGTGTGAAATTCTCAGATAGTGTAAAATTAATCACAGGTCAAAATTAGTTAAATAGGGTATCAATAGGTTATCAATAGGTTATCAATCGGCTATTAATAGGCTACCCTATTAGTAGCTTATTGAACTTGTGCCATAATCCGTCACCAATCAGGCAGGCTGATTGTTAGCCAATTGATAACTTATTGATAACCTATTAGTATCTTATTGGTATTTTTATCAAATTGGTTATCAATAAGGTATTAATAGGTTATCAATAGGTTATCAATCAGCCTACCCGATTAGTGATAGATTATGGCGCAAGTTCAATAGGCTACCAAAAGGTTAGCCTATTGATAGCTGATTGATAACCTATTGATAACTTATTGATACCCTATTTAACTAATTTCGACCTGTGAATAACAACTATTATCACCGTTAATTTATAATAATGATCAACATTTTTTTGCAGTTGACTCACATATCATGAATTAATTTTTTTTCAAATTGATGAAAAAAAAAGGATTTAAATTGTTTGCAGTCATATAAAAAGAAAAGTGACCAAGTTTGATAAAATACTAATCGCTGAATATCTGAATTAGCATGCCAAATTAAGTGGGTTACCAAGCATTTTAACAGATAAGATTTGTTCTAATTTATATAAAAGATATAAAAAAGAAACTGGAAATGAGCTATGGCAATTATCAGAAGTCATGACAAGTATATCAGAAAAATCTCAAGCCTCTAATTTCAAGCTTATCACTTTCAAAGCCAAACCTGATCCAGAATTAATTATCAGAACTGTGTTAGAGCATTTCATATAGTACTCTAAAATAAGTTGAGTTGACTCACAAGTTGGTCAAGTCAAGTCAAGTCAAATCGAGTTTAAGTTGAATATTATAATCAAATCAAATCGAGTCAAGTTAATAATTTAATAAATTAAGTCAAGTCAAGTTAAGCTGAAGTAACATAATTTCAGCCAAAATTATGGAATTTTCTTTTTTGGAATTTTGTTACACAAATTCAAGATGAAATTTTTTTGAAAATTACAAAAATGGAATTTTGTGAAATGACTATCACTAAAAAGGAAATGATCGGTATAGCCAAAAGAAAATCACATGATTTAATTTGACTCGACTCGATTCAGTTTAACGGCTAACTCAACTCGAATTGAGTCAAGTCCATATTTTTTATAATTTTAACTCAACTTGACTCAATTCGATTTAACTTGAGTCAAATTGAGTTTACATATAACTTGACTCAACTCGAATTGTTCAGAACACTAATTTCACATACTTGAAATTCTGAAATAATTTCAGAAGAATTGATAATTATAATTTACATCACCTTAGCTATGAAGCTCACCATGTACTATTTGCAATGGAAAATATAGGAATTATGAATTACATGGCAAATGGTACTGCAAAAATAGAAATCAGTTCCCTTATGATCCTGAATTAGCAAAGTTGTATTCCTAAGATAAGTTGAAATATTGTCTTACTTGCTTCACTTCAAGCAATAAATTCAAATTTGTGAGGGACTTAGACTAATTATGCTGAAATTACAACCTCTTAGTAATCTTTAGTGTTAAATTTTCTTACGTTAGCAAAAATTAATTTTCACTGTGTCTCAATAATTTAAAAGTGACATCATTATTACATTATTACATCAGTATGATTATAAAAAGCTAATCATTACACTATCTAATCTGTCTTTTTTTTCTATTTTTTTCCGTTCCATTCCTTTTTATCTAATTATGGAAATAGCCGAAGAAACAAAAGTTTTAAAGTATGTCATAAAGTGATATTTAGATTAATAATACTTATTTATAAGGTGGTTGGAAAATCTTGAACTGCCAGAAGAAGAGTGATATAAAAAATTAAATGAATTATGGATGAGAACCTTAATTGTAAACTTCATTTACATTTTCAAGTATTTATTGATATTTTACCATATAAAAAAAGTCATTCTGTTCTTTATTAAATGCAAAGTATATTTATATAGGTACCAGAAGATAGTAATTCCATATGGCCTTACAGGGAAATTGGTAGACCTACCAGACTTTTGACAGATCTTACTAATAACTGTGTGGAATGTAATGTCACTTCTCTGGACCTATCACACTTAGACCGAATTCAAAATAGTAGAAGACAGAAAGAAAATTGCATATCTTTTGAAAAAACTGGAAGAGTTGGAGGAAATGATAATGAAGATGGAACTGAAAATGGGATACCATGCTCACACTGTAAACCTAACATAGGAATACTCACGAGAGGAGGAGAAGATAGTAAGATACATGTTCAGTGCCTCAGTCCATTGCAGGAAAACATCCAAAAAGGAAATGATAAACAACACCAAATCAGCAATACAGTCGAGAGTAAACATGATAAGGATGCCATAATGGGTCTCACATATTGCCCTAACTTTAGAATAATTAAATCTTTGCAAGCATCCTTTGGAAAACTGTGCCAAATCGGCAATATGGAAAGCGTTATGTGGGAAAATAAATTGTGTCGTCTTGTTCTCCCACACCCTAATCCTGCCCAAGAAGTTGGGCCAACCTCTTATGATCAAGAGCTTGTATCTATTATATCAAATTGTGGTAAAAATGATATCTCTTCACAAGGTTGCAGTGATTCACTCATGGTTGTAGAAACATTTGTAAGGGAACAAGATCGTTGGTGAATGGCACTTACTTTTGGCTATGATTTTTCCTTTAGTAGTCGCGATCCCAAAAACTTTTTGAACTTACTGATTATATGGAGCGTGTTGCAGAATTTGGTTTTAACCATATTATAGTCATTGGAGAGGTTGATTATGGAATGGTTTTTATGGATTGTTATGGTAGATTATTTCATTGGGAAGATGCATGTCAAATATTGTGGCCAAGGGAATCAGATGATGGTTTACCATGGTTTGTTGATGATGATGGAAATGTATATAAATACAAATCATAATCTTAATGTAATATTTGTACTTGTGGGTATTTTTTTTATTTGATTTATTTTATTTCTGATGTAAAGATAGAATTTAAAAAATACAAAATTGCAAAAAAAATATAATTCTGCTTTTATTTGCGAAATTTTTGAAAATAATAAAGAATAAAATTTGAGTTTACTAAGCATGATGTTTGATCAATGTGTCATTGCTTAACAATAGGTTAATTGGAGAAAAAATAAATTTATGATTTTATTACTGTAAAACTATAGTATGACGTTTCATTCCAATATATGAGTTCTATTAATTCTGTTAAAACCTAAATACCAAGCACAAAATTTATGTAGGTAAACACAGAAAGCTTTGAAAATTGATGATTTATTCAAAAAAATAGGAATGGACAAGTTTTAATATATAAAAATATATAGTGCAGATACTATTTCAAAATTTACTGATCTTCAGATTCAAATAATTATAGATCACTTTACTGAAAAACCCAATATGAAATTCACTGATGAAGCTGAAGATGAAGAACAAGATGACGAGGTCCTAGAGGAATCCGATCAGAATAATGTATTAGAGGTCTTGCCTCCAAAGGAATCAACTACACCTATTTCATTAGCCCATATCTCTAATTCTTCTAATGATTTCAAAAAAGCCAGCCTAAGCAATTTGCTTGAAGCTGAGGACAATTACTATAAAATGATATTAGAAGATTGTGTGAAGAATTGTGCATATTTTGATTCCATACCACAGTCAGTGAAAGAAATGAATGAAAAGATGCCAGATGATTCAGATGATGATGGATACAGTAGATGTAATGAATATAGTGAATGTGATAGAGGTTATTATTATCATGATAGAGAATACGAAAGAAAAACCTTCCCAATAATGAATTCTATTATCTCTTTGGTAACCGCCTGCTGAAAGCGCTAAAAGCAAAAGAATTATCAAGCGAAATCACATATTCGCATAGACTGAATTATCATATCTTTTATTCAAATCATATGGGTGGCTTATCTAAAAGAGACTGCAGTATTCTAAACCTAATCACCTGGCTGAAGGTGCTAAGGCAAATGTGCTGGTAAAATTTATGCTGAAGAATAGGGACTGTATGACATAAGATTAGCATATATATTTGCATTATTTTTTCAACTTTATTTTCACATGTCATATCTCTGGTCACGTTATTATCATATTAATAAAATAATATTTGGATATGAATATTTTTCTAGCAATTAATATTTCACATATAGGATTGGGGATATCTATGCTTATCATGAAGTCATTTTTATTGATTTGCAGAATGATTAACAGAATGACGAAATGCAGTGCATAATTACTAGTGAAAATCTGGGAAATGTTTTCTCTTACAAAATTTACAAATGCTATAAAAAACCATCTTTAGCTTTAGCCAGCAAGATAGCTGACCACAAGAGTGCTCTCTTGATTCTCCATACCTGCCCACTTATCAAAAATCTGAGTACTACTAATGATTACGATGACTTAGATGACCTAATTTATTATGATGATGATGGTGGTGGTGGTGGTAGAGAAAAAAGTAAGATTATGAAACCTTGTAAACCATTTCTTATTAATTATAGGAATATAACTTATAACATCCTGAAGTATTTTAAGGATGATATGGTTGAGAATAAAGAAATTTCAGAGCTAGAGCAATGCTCTGAGTATACAAACAATATTTTAACATCACCCATCAAAGTATTTACCATCCTCTCTTACGGACATATTTTTTACAGACCATGTATCAAGAAGCAACTTCTACATACCAAACTCAATACATGCCTATTTTCCAACTGTGAAAAGAATATCATTATTATTATAGTAATCTGATCCTATATCTGAAAAACCATCCAGATCCAATCTGAATGGCTGAAGTTAAATCCAAAAATTTCACAGATTATTCGAATTTCTACGGATCTATCCTTAATTTAGGATCTATCCAGATTCATCCTATAGAATTTTTGTAATATTCTTGTTAACCATTATCTATCTTTATTCAAAACATGAAAAAATTATATCATCTGGATCAATATCCTAGGATTACCATCTGGATTTATTAACAGATCCATCTACCTAAAAATATAGGATACAGATATTTGACTTCAATCTGGATTGAAGGATCAATCTGGATTTATCAGATTTAGGATCAGAATACTATATTATTGTGGTCCCAAATTCTATTAGAAGAGGTTCGTAATCATCACTATCTAGTGGAACTTTGGCTTTAACTAATTTGATGGGTAAAAAAGTTGTTTTGAGTTCGCCAGTTATATCAAAAGAGGGAAGATAATCTGATCCAATAACATAAATCTTAATGGCAATGTAACACTCATGAACATACTATTATCAGATGAGAAACAAAGATCGTTTAAGACTATTGAGGTCGCTAAAGAAACTTCTAATCAAACAACCAACCCTAAATATGGATGACTTAGAACTTTCTAGCAGACAAATCTAACACCCTATATGTGAGAAATGCTCTGAAGAGATTTCTATAGAATTTATGAAAGATACTGTCTTTTTGTTGTATAAGCATGCCGTTGAAGGATACCACTGACACTGACATACCTCATTATACATGAAAATTCATGTATTGGGTCAGAACTTAATATTAATGTGCTTGATTTAATAGTTCATTATTAAAGGTCAGAATAACACAAGTCGAAAAGTGAAAAATCAGGCATCAATCAGTTACCAATTGGGCATCAATCAGGTAGCTGATTGGTGACTGATTGGTGCCCGATTGGTGACTGATTGATGCCTGATTTTTTACTTTTCGACCTGTGTAAATCAAAAATAAAAATGTTGTTTTTTTAGACTAATAATATCCAAAAGGTTTATGCCTTTCACAACTTTCAAATAGAAATTCTGTAAATAAATTATGGTTGAATCATGTTTGTTAGTAATAAAATTCAATAAATTCAAAATAATAATAATAAGGGTGAAAATTTTATCTTTTTACTTTTTCAAATTTTTATCTGATCGATAATAATTTTATTCAAGTCAAATTTCTAATCTTTAAATATTAATCTCAATTACCCTTAAATTTATATGACTAATCTTATTTAATTGGTTCTCTGATTATAGTTATACTCTTGTCCAGAAGTTAATTAATACAATGATCAATACAATGATCAGTATAAACAAATTTATTGATATAAATAAATTGTTTATCATCAGTGTCAATCATTTGAGTTGATCATTTGGATTGATCATTACATGACTTACTATGCCATTTTCTATACGTCTAAAATACTAAGATACCTATGTCTAATTATTAATTAATTTTCTATCTAGTTTGATATACTACACTGTGCACTATGACTGTATTAATAATCCTTGTAAAAAGTGTCCTACCTGTTCAGCCAAAGATTTGAAATTATTTTCAGTAGAACTGACTTAGAATACCGTGCAGAAAAAATGCACTCAGGAATCTACTGCCAAGAAGTCCTCCAGCAAGAAAAAGAAGGATGATGTTTCTACTATGTTGAAAAAGCTTATCAAAGAGCTGTTAACTAATACCCTCGATATTGGTAAAGTTCTGAAAGAAATAAATGCACTGGATACTTCATCAAATACTGGAACGTCAAGCTGAATGAAATTTTTATATCTCTCTGATATGATAGACCATGCTGAGAAAAAAAATAAAGATGCAACATAGAATGTCATCAATCAATATTTTGCCTTTGGAGAAGCTTTATATTTGTGATACATGGAATTAAAATCCAGCTATAGTAAGGACGGAAAAAAGGTTCTTGTTGAAGAAGAAGTTAGAAAACAAATTCCTGAAACAAAATTTTCTGATGAAGTTTTGTGAAAGAGGAAAAAGAGATCTGAAAAAGCCTATAAGCTTTTTAATAGTATTGGCAAATCAAAAATAGAACGAATTAGGTCTTTTTCTGCGAGGTTTATTTTAAATTTGTCTGATACTAATATTGACCGTGTTATTGCCAGAGTTTTGAGAGCAGAACAGAATTAAATTAGTTACTGCACTATATTAATGCGCAATTAGCGAACATGCATGTCCAGCATTTTCATTTTTGAGTAATTATACATAAATAATAATAAAAGTTTGGCTGTATCAACCCTTTCTCCTTTTTAAATACATCTGCAAAAATGATATATAAATAATGTAATACTGTATAAATTAATCTACATGTATGTGAATATAAAATTCTCTTGATTTGCGGGTTATGATAGTCCTGGCCAGAGGTGCTAAAGCAATAAAAAAAGAATACTATGCCCTGGTGACATGGTATTCAGTTATGATATTTCTTTTTTTAGCTATATAGAATCTGTTTGGCTGATCGTTTCATGATTTAGCCAAGGTATTGTGCATATGCATATAAATATAAAATTAGCATAGTTGAGATATAACCCTATATAAATCTCAGTTAGAGGTCCAAATTGGTCAATCCGTAATCATCATAATCTGGATTTATATAATTGATTATGGCAGTCGATTTGTTAAAATTAATGATCGATTAATCGAATGATCTAATTATCCAGATTCAAATCACATGATCTAATACATTTATTTATCGTCTGATAATCTGAATCTTTTTTTATTCATGTCTCTCAATTCTTTTGAATCTTCACTCTGAGACTTATATAAACTAAAAGTAACAACTATTTTTACTTTTGTCTGATAATTTTAATTTCCCTTATAGCTTTACTTTCATTATATTTTCTCTAAAAATCTTTTATCACGTACATTGGTCTTATTTCTTAATTTCCTATTCTCAAATTTCCTAATTTTTCATCCCTTAAAAATTAAAATAAAAAAATGAATTACTCTCAAGAACAAGATGAAGATAGCCAAGAGACTGGAGAAACTAGCAGTTTTTTTACTTGTTCTATCTAGGACTAGCAGTATATCTGACATCAGCGGTGAAAGTACTTCACTAAGTTCAATAACATAAAAAAAGACGGTATAATGGTCCTGAACCTGGGAGGTCTTCAAAAAAAAGTTTTATATGGAAGTACAGTACCCGGAAAAAAGTATCCAGTCATGTGATTACCCATCATTTATTTGTTTACAGTTAAAACCTGTTATATCGATCATTTTGTTATCAATTTTCCTCTAGTTTTTTGCCACGTATTGCCAAGCCTTTTCATAAACAAATATGCCACATAAAACTAAGGAACTTTCAATCCTTGAACGTGGAAAAGTTGTTGGCGCCTGGAAAACTGGAATAACTACTTTACTAAAAATGGTCAATTTTTTGAAATGTTTTTGTAATAATTTTAATATACTACAAAAATGCATTTAATATATCAAAATGTTTTTGTTATATTTTTGTTATTATTTTGTAATTATATTGTATCTAGGTCTATAAAAATAACTCAAAATAATATCACAATAATTTTTTAATATTTTTGCTATTATTTTATTAT
>QZLH01000100.1:164675-175634 GCA_003833135.1 Oehlia diaphana | reverse complement strand
TTATTTGTAACATCTTTTTTTTATTTTTTTTTAATAATAAATTTAGTATGTGTTTTACAAATAAAATTTTTATATGCAAAATTTAATTTGGAAAACTTTTACTTAATGTACTTAAGATAGTTTCATAGACAAAATTTTAAGTTATAAGCAGTTTTTTGAAATTTTTTAAAAAATTCTTTGTCTTGGTTACACGACTGATCTTTTGTTTTTTGTTTACATTACGCCTGATCTTAAATTTTAATTGGATAAAATTGGGAGTTGTTACAAATAAGACGCGTAACTGGATGTTACAATTAGATTTATCCTTAATTTAATATCCAAGTATTTTTGGGAAACAGAGAGGCCCGCTCCCGCTATAAAGAATAAGCAAAAATACGCAAATGTTATCCATCATTGGTTTTGCGAAGAGGAATAGAAACAGATTTTTGAGATATAATTGGCCGAGTTTCCTGAGTATCCCGTGTTTCCCAAACTTTCTGGGTCTTTTGATTTTCTTGAGTTTCCTAAATTTCTGGAGCTTCCAAAGTTTTTCGAGTTTCCAAAAGTTCCGGAGTTTATTGAGCTTCCCGAGTTTCTGGAGCTTCAAGAGTTTCTAGAGTTTCCAAAAGTTCTGGAATTTCTTGAGCTTCTAGAGTCTTCTGAATTCCTTGGGCATCTTCAGATATCAATTTTATCTTGGCAGCGTAATCAAGGAACTAATAATAAATACTTACAGGTTAGCATCAAACATATAGAACGCTTTCTTAAACATCTCAATGGCTAAAGATTATTACCTCATCAAAGAGAATATGCTTTTTATTATTAACACAAATCTCATCAAATTTCTCCATTAGCATTGTATTTCTTATTCCAATTAAATCATGTCCTTTTTTGAATTCCTCAAAATTAATACGTCCATTATTATCTATATCAAGTCTTTTAAATATACAAGACAATTCATTGTAGTAATGAAGAAGATCGATGAGACGTCCAAATTCATTGAAATCAATAACATCATCCTAAAAGATTAGACAATATGATACGTTAAGTTTTTTAATAGATTGACAAAATTAATATAATGAAACTAATTTTCAACGAACCTGTGAAACGTCAGCAGCTTTGTAGGCACGCATGATAATAGAGTCATTTTTTAAGAAATGTGGATAGAGTCTAACAACAGCTCTATTGATCTCATTGTAGGATATAGTACCGTCATTATTATAATCAAATACGTCAAAAATCTATCATATAGATAATATATATAAGTTTATCTCAGTTTATCTTAAAAGCTAAGAAAGACTATCATGAAATAAAATGTTTCTAGATACCTTTTTGACCTGATTTTTGCTTAGTTTTCTGATAATGAATTCCGCTTTCTCGTTATAGTAATGAAGAGCATCAATGAGATATTCAAATTCTTTAAAATTAATGAAATCACCCTAATAAAATTTGGCAAAAGTGAATTTTTAGTTTTAATATGAAAATTAAAAGATGAAAGCATATTTACAAAAATCCTACCTGTGAAGATTTCGGTACTTTTTCATTGTAAGCCTGCATTATAACAGACTTATTTTTTTTAAGGTGTGGATAAAGTGACAAAACGGCTTTATTTACTTCGTCAAGAGGTAAGACACCTTCCTTGCTCCAGAAATCAAATGCCTATCGTCGGTAGTGGAAATGAAGTCAATATTTTAAAGATTACATAACACTATCCTAAAAGTGTTTTTAGTTACCTCCATGATCTGAGCTTCGTCTAATTTTTTAGTAGAGACAACTGATTTCTCGCTATAATCATGAAGATATTCAATAAAATAAATGAAATCTTTAAAGTTGATAAAACCATCCTAGAAAATTTAGCACAGTAGAAAATTAACGTTTAGTTCGCTTCAAATATGTTGAATTAAAACGATGAAATAAGACAAACCTTTGACTTTTTAGCGAGTTCTTGAGCTTTTTTGATGACGGTAGTCTTTGCAGTGTCATCATATGCGAGATGTGGATAAAGTTCAACAATAGCTCTATCAATTTCAGCGAGAGAAAGACTACCATTTTCGTTATAATCGAAGAGATCGAAAATCTATCATGATTAAGTTTTTAACATCATAAAGTACCACCTGAAACATTAAAGTATTACTAGGCATAAATACCTTTTTAATTTGGGCTTTGTCTAAGTCTAATCCTTCGATAATTGTACTTGCTTTTTTTTGGGTGAGTATGCCACATTTTTTGGGAATTCTACTATATGCTCTCTTGCCCATTTTTTTTTTTTTTTTTTTTTTTTTTTTTTTTTTCTTTTCTTTTTTTTTTTTTTTTTTTTTTTTTTTTTAAGCCACGTATATGATTGAGAATTTCTGTACTTTGGTATATTTTCCAACTGTATTTATTTTCCAACTGTATTTATTTATATTTAACGGACGTGTTAAGACTTAAGATTTCATTGAAAATAGCTTAATTTAGATAAAAAAAAAATTTTCATTTATCAATTCTGCAGTATCACAATAGAGATTCAAATTTTTTATTGAAATGATTGAGGTTGGAAATTGTTTAATGAAACAAATATTGAAATTTCGGAAACGTTAACCCGGATTCACAAGATAAATATGGCTAGCATCAATTTAATCACTAATCCATATTTGGTTGTCAGAACGAAGCGGGATATTTTTATACATTTTTTTTAAAGAATAAACAAATCATAGAATCAACATCAGATCTAAACTTTAAATAACGATGAAGATTTTAACGATAAGCATTTAAAAATGTGACAAAAATAGGGTAACAAACTAGAAAAAAAAGCCGGCCGAATAATTAGCGGCTGTTAAAATAATATATATATATATATATATATATATATATATAATCACACAAGTATTTTTTAAAATAATGTTTTGTTTTGGCAAAGAAAAATTTTAAATTTTATTTTTTATTATATGTTTAAATAAAATATACACGTTTAATATTTTAATCATTCGTTTTACCTTTCTATAGATTCTTTAGAGAAGCTAATATGCAGTAACTGCATTACTGCGGGTTAACCTTCACATGATAACGCCTTTATGCGTCAAGCTAAAAAAAAATATAGTTTGCCTTTTGACTTTTGATTTAGTATTAAAAAATATGGGTGCAAACTAAAGCCTTAAATAGATTTTATGAGCCAAAAAAAAAAAAAGAAAAGAAATTACTCTCGATTTTATGGTTTCAGGCAAAAAAAAATCGAAATCACGTGATGTCAAATTTAATTTATAAAGTCAATGTCGGTATTAACTTTCCGCATGATCATGTGATATGCAATATTTATTTTATGCCTAAATAAAGTTATTTATAGAAAACTTTTACCGTTCATTTAAGGTTATCGTATAGAATACTATTATTATTTTTTTGTTTCACCAGAATTTATTAATATTGTGGATAATTGTCGTTAGCGAACTGATTGATTATGTAGTGTAACTATTACCCGTTAATTCCTACTAAATAAAAAATTTTTTTTCTGTGCGACTCGCAACACCATGAATTTTATTAAAAGTAATTTTAAAATTCCGTACCTTCTATTCTGAATTCACATATTTGCTATTGCTAAAAAATGTAATCAAATTCTGCAAGGATTAAGAAACTAGCATTAAATTCTTTCTCCTTAGAGTCATTGAATTCCTTCCTGAATTAAATTTACATCATTAAAATTCGTCATAAAAGAAATCATTCAACGCGTCTGCTAGTGAAGTATCATCATGATGGTTTGTTATCGTAACATAATTAGTGAATTTACCAGAATTAAAACACATGATCGTGAATTAATACTAGCATGTGCTATTTCATCCGTATTATCTGAAAATAAAAATAAAAAAATAGTACAGACGAAAAATTTAGAACTTTATCTATGTATTCCCGGTATATTGTTCCTTAGGTAAAACGGTAATACAATTAATTCGTATACCTATCTACATAATTAATTCCAATACCTAGCTGCTTATCTAATCCTGAACGCTGATTTATGTGTTCCACGCACGTCGTCTAACGATAACGTATCTTTTGAAATTCTCGACAAGTATTCCGTGTTCGCTCTTATATATTCATTGAATTCTTCTCGAGTCGATATCTCGTTACCTTTCCCTATAAAAAAATTGGACACGTTTTTTATAAAGTTTTTTAATACGATTTTTTTCTTTAGAAATAACGTATCATAATAGTCCATTGAAAAGATACGGAAAAATGCACAATTCCGTACCGCTAAAAATATGGTTTGGATACGGAATTTGCACGGGATTCGTATGGAATTTACATGATTTGATCACTGATTTTATCATGAAATTTATGTGATTTGACCACTAAATTTACTATTTATATTATAGTTTATTATAGTTTTATTTACATATATTTAATTCTACTTTATTAAATTAAATAATAAATAAAAATAAACAAAATACAAATACGTTATAAAAATTCCCTCCCTTATCAAAACTACCTATTGCAATCAAAATTATCTATAAGTCCGAGTTCATTCAAAGTCAAACAATCCAAAAAAAATAAAAAAAAAGAAACATAAGAATGTCTAATTTAATTAGAAATGACCAAAACCCTTTCATATAGTGTCTGCAACTGTCCAAGTCACCAAGGTCAGCATTTCTACATAAAAGAAAGAGAATTCCAGAATGCTGACCTACATAAAAGAAAAGAATCATGAAATGTCTGATGAAAAAGAAACCAAAACAGTCTACAAAGAAAAAAAATCCAGAACTGGCCTACAAAAAAAAAGAAGACTATGAAGCAACAAACCTGAAACAACCTACAAAAAGAAAAGTATCTGAACCTAACTTATAAAAAAAAAGAAAATCTGAACTGACCTAAAAAAATAAAATAAATCCTGAATCATCATACAAAAAGAAAAGGTTTCCCAAACTGATCAAAAAAGAAAAAGAAACTGAATCTTCTCACAAAAAAAATCTGTTGAAATTAAAATAAGAATAAATCAAAAGAAATATTTTTCTTTAAAAAGAGGAGTGACAAATCTAGGAAAGTTAAAAAAAATTTTTTTAAAAGGAAGAACGTCAGGGTTGGGAAATAAAAAATTTTTTATAAAAAGGAAATAGAAAGAAAATTTTTTTTAAAAAAAAAAGCAAGGGCGATGAGTGGTGAATAAAAGAATAAAATCAAAAAATTTTTTTTTTAAAGGAGTGTGACGAAAAAAAAAATTTTTTTTTTTTTAAAGGAGAGTGAGAAGAGTGACGAAAAAAAAAAATTTTTTTTAAAGGGAGTTGACGAAGAAAAAAGAAAGAAAAATTTTTTTAAAATAAAAAAAACAATAGACAATCACGTGATCACATGTTATGATTGTAAAAAACTTTATTAATACGACAAAAGGAATTACAATCATGTTTTTACAGTTATAGCAAAAAAAACTAAACAATAATACTAAACTAAATATTTAAAATGAAATAATAAATTAAATCACCTCCAACAAACCTAATAAACGTTCATACTATATTAAAAAAAATCACCCTTTCAGGCGAACAACAAGAACTTTATAAAATAGAAAAAATAAAAATAAAGAACTACATATAATCTGGATCCCACCTAGATTAAAGGCCGTATTTATCTTTAATCCGCGGACCCTATACGTAAATACTGTCATGTATAGAATGCTTTATGTTATTTTTATTGTTATAATATTGTTGATTATCGAGAGCGAGAAACCTCTCCAGACCCTCCTTTTACCATTAAAGGAAGGTATTGTCTGACCATCTCAATACGTTTGTCAACCTCATTTAAATTAGTCCAAATTTTTTGTATAACGGCTGACGCTTTTTTATATCGCTTGTTGAGTCGAAAATCTTACAACTGATTAAATTTTTTTCTACAGAAACTTGCAACAAGCCTTTTTGAAAATCTATTTTCATCTTGACTTGCTTCTTTATTCACAAATCTTCTACGACGCAAACGTTGCGCCTTTGTTGTAGTTAAACGCGATTTTGCTATCAAATTTTTGTATTCTATATGAAAAAAGTTATCCTCTGCTCTAGTAATAACTTTTGTATATGTAAGACCTAAACGCTTACAATCGATTGTCTTCTCATGGCTATTTACGCACAAATTTATCGAATTCTATTGGATCAGGATATTTATCTTCCACGTGACTAATTTCTTTCTCGTGATAAGGACATCGCATACGACACGTCTTCTATAGCTAAAACGAAAAAATGTTTTCGTTTTTCTATTACATGTTTAAATTCATCATCATATTTTTTCTTTTTTCGCAGCTTCACTGCTTCATATTGTTGACTTAGCAAAGTCCTAATCCTATCAAAATATCTTTGCCATGCTCGAGAGGGAATGAACTTTTGTATCGAATACAAACTTGTAAGAAACTTACTAAATTTGTATTTATCGTTCATTTTCAATGAATTCGATCTAATTAGTTCTTTTTTTCTGATAACATTTGGGGTTGTTCGTGTGTATTACCAAATTCTCTTTGTCAAACAAATAATAAATGAATTTTTTCCCCTATTGAACAAACGGTTGGAACCTGCATATTATTTCAGGGGTAACTGTGCATCAACAACGGTGGACAACCTAAAATGGTAAGATATTATCATTATATAATAGCTAAAGCCAAATATAAACTTATGTAAAAACAAAAACCTATAGAAAAAACAAGGGCTACTCTTTCATAAAACTCCTCGGAAAAAATAAAATAAAAAAATTTATATGTATTACGAAAAATGATTTTCTAGTAATAAAGGCAAAGTACCCGTATATCTTTGGCCCAAGTAAGGACCATTACACTAATTTTGCCTACTTTTTTATATTTAAGTATTTAGTGCTTTGTACTACAATCAAATGTTGTGAAATATCAGGACCCAGAAATATATATAAAAGGGTCAGGTTTGAGTTTGTCGTATTTTGAACTAAAAAAAAATCATGAAAATCTTACCTTTTTTAGATAATTTTTGATAATACCAGTCAGAATTTTATTTCCTAATATAGTAACCGACTGACATTATCATAATTCCGGCCCTGAAAAAATGCGTGCAGCTCATATCATAGTAAAAATTTTTTCATCTATATATATATTTCTGGGTCCTGAAATATCCAATAGACAAAATAGGGTTGTAAGATTCGTATGAAATATATCGTTATACAAAAATTATGTATTTTTATACATAATAGAAACCATTAAATCGTTTTTTTCCTTTATTAGGTCAAATTGTAGAACTTTACAAGAAAACTCCTTACAAAATAGGCTATATCCCTAGAAATATTAAGACCAAAGTATAATAGGAACAAACCTTAACCATAAACCTATTCTATATACCGAACGCCTACATTCATTGGAGTCGAATCCCAAACGGGACTTTATACTCCTTTCGTTACGCCCAAGCATAAAACATTAAAAGAGACAATCTTCTTTCATGGGCGCTTCCCTATAATAATAATTAGGTGTTAGATCATCAGCAGAAGCGGTAGGTCTTTAATGCGTTGTACCTTCCAAGTACTAATGCGTATATATTATGCACAGGTTAGGTTTACTCATTATTTACTAATGCTTAGTGTAATATACTGTATGAGCTTAGGGTTTTTGTTTTAGAATCTTAAGTACACTATCTATGGATTTTAACTTTCGGAGCGAGTCAATCCCTTCCGCACTATACCTCTTTCCTTAAAAGAACTCTCACAAAAATAACCAACCACCCTTTCTAGCATCAACTTCATCTAATTGTAACCCCACTCCAATAATGGATTCGGTAATCGGTAATCATCAGTGTACGAAAATCTCCAAGAACCGTCACGTAGTCTGCAAATTGGTAAAGAAGGACTATACCAAAAATGACTACGCTAAAAAGAAAACGAATAATATTAAAGGAAAAAGAAAAAAAAAGGTACTGTATGATAGATTACCTCAGTACCAAAAAATTACATCTAGGAAAAAATCAAACCACCCTTTACCAATTCGTTATATCGAATTCTTAATATTTTAGTATACGAATGTCGATACACCTACTTTATCTACTAACTGTTTCTATGTTGGATAAAAAAACTGCATTTAACTAGGAAGTGACAACCATTGTAAATAAAGAACTAAGAATATTAAATAATAAAAATCTTGTGGAACATAATAGTTATTTATATAGGAATTGGGTGAATGAAAATAGTAAATTGAATTTGATTTTTTTTTTTGCGCAGCGAGCCCGAAGTATATCATCCTTTGTTATATTCTGTAGATTTTATCAAATAGATTATAAGCGAAAAAAAGAATAAATATAACATTCTTCAATTTTCTTTGTAATATTTAATGTATTTTTACTTTAAATACTAATAAAGAAATGCGTGTTACAAAAAATATGCGGTACTTTGGCGATCAAATGTATTGTACATTTCAATTGGTTGACGATCAACCTTTATTCTAAAATTCCAAATTAGAAATCTGTATTACATTTTCTGCAGAAAATTATATAAAATTAACCCATTCCTGACGTAATATTAAAAACGCCCACCTTTCCCTCTCTCTCCTTTATATAATATGGCATGTTCAAAATTATTTTCAGGAGATTTACCAGAATTAACAGATGAGATCATACAATATTTTCGAAATGATTATAAGACGTTATATTCATGTGCTTTAGTTAATAGATTTTGGTCTCGATTAACAATTCCATTATTATGGGAAGATCCATCAAGTCTTCGTTTCATCGAAATTTGTTTACATAGATTAAATGATAATGATAAAGATAAATTGAATAATTATTGGGATAAAAGTAATCCATATTCAAATACATTATTTAATTACCCTAGCTTTATTAAATATTTAAATACAAAGAAATTTATTATCTCAATTAATTCATTTATAAACGAGGAAAAACTTTCAAATCGAATCAAGAAATCTGACAATGTTGAGAGAATAATTTGTGATTTAATAATTGAATTATTTATTGAAAATGAAGTAAATTTAAATACTTTCGAACTTGAAGTGATTATCGATGATTCACTCGTTTCTTTTGAATTACTTTTAGAATGTTTAAAATTTATTTGTAATATGAAAAATTTAGAATCATTCTATTTTCAAATGGCAATAATGAATTATGATGAATATAATAAAATTGAGGAATTTTTAATGGAAATAATTAAATCACAACAAAATCTCAAAAATATTTCATGTGAAAATGTTAGTTTTAATGATTTTTTATCTTTAGAAAATAATATGAGTCTTCCAATTTCATTATTTACAAATTCTAATTGTTTGAATACTTTAAAAAAAATTATATTTTTTGATACTGATTTTAAAAATGTGGAATTAAAAGCGATCGAATTGTTAAATGTTTTAGAATCAATTCATATTCTTTATTGTATTAATTTAAATACTAATTTCATTCAACAAATCATGAGTTTTACTAAACCATTTAAATTGAAATCATTATTTATGAAAACAAAAATTCAAATTAGATTATTAGAATCATTAATACAAAAATCTTGTGATTACTTAGAAAATATTGGATTTGAATTATCAATGTATAAGTCGGGACAACTTGAGCCAATTATAAATCAATGTACAAAGATTAGATATGTTGAATTACGTAGAATAAATAATCAATTTACTTTCCCTGCTTTAAATTTAATCATGTATCAAGTGATGATATTAGACTTAGTTCAAATATATTTTTAAAATTAGGAGAAATTCTTCCTCCTAAATTAGAATATTTAAGTTTAAGTCTTATGATTAATGCAAGAGTTTTTAATACTTTTTTATTCAAAACTCGAAATATTATTATTAAAAAATTATTAATCGAAAATTTGATGAAAGAAGGTGATTTAATGCCTTATATAAAGGAACATGTTATGAAAGAGAAAAGAGTGAGATATTTGGCTATTGATGGAGGTGTTTCTGAAAATGATAAAAAGGAATTTGAATCGTATAATATTAAAATTGTGAATTTTGATGATTTTTTTATTCGAGCTTATGAATTTGTAAACGAAATGTATTAGTTTTATCAATAGTTTATTACAAGTTGTAAAATGTGATTTATTTTTATCATAAATAAAGAAAGTTAATTTTTGGTTGTTATAAATTAGTTTTTTTTTGACATCATATCACTACTATGAAATATACTAGTCATACCATCAGCAACTATAGTGTACGGTATTTGGCATTTATTGCACGGCCCTATAGGATCATGCTGATTTTGCTTGACCAATATTTTCATATATTGCCGATCACCATACAATATTAAGCATCAAATAGTTTATTTTTGTACAATAATAAGCATCAAATAGTTTATTTCCGTACAATATTAATAGCAGTAATACAATAATTAAATGATGAACATTTGTGTCATTTATGTATCCGAAATATTAATTTTTAAATTTACCCATTGTAAAACTCCACTATTTATCAAGTTCACCAAATTATTAGTATTCATAGTAATTTCTAGATTAGTATTGTTAGGATTAATTTCTTGTAATGGTCTATGTAAATCTTTCAAATTATTCGTATTTGATATTTCACAATTAGAGGTAAAAGCTAAATTAAAAGATATTAATTAAAAGATACTAAATAAAGAAAATAAAACCATAATGTTTTTAACCTTCTTTAGCTGTAACAAATCCTTTGTTCTTTTTCATCTTATAATTATTATCAATATCAAATGTATTAGCATCAAATTCCTCTAAATAATAAATTTAAATCAATTATTTTTCATTAACATAATGATAAAATATTTAGTTTATTACATACCTTGTTTTCTTTTAGTACATTGAATGTTATCTACCAAATTATTAATCATACCAATTTGTTCTTGTTCTCTTGGTAATTCATATGAATCTAAACTTTCTACATTTTTATGTCGCGTTGCTAATTTCATTGAATCTCTTGAAAAACCCAATTTTTGAAGCCCTTGTACAAGTGTTTTACGTCCAGTATGGTTTGTAATTTTTTGGTTAGTGCAATCAATACCACACATTTTGCATATTTCATTCATAAAGTTTTTTAATCGGTTT
>QZLH01000100.1:134818-147994 GCA_003833135.1 Oehlia diaphana | reverse complement strand
TATCCAAACCATATTTTTAGTGATACGGAATTGTGCATTTTTCCGTATCCTATTATGATACGTTATTTCTAAGGAAAAAAAATCGTATTAAAACTTTATAAAAAACGTATCCAATTTTTTTATAGGGAATAGGTAAATATAAAAAACGTCTGGTACAAGATTAATTATAACTTTTTAGTGTACAAATTAAAATAATAGCCATATAGAGGTTGTCATTTATTTATTTTCTTCATATTTGATGATTTTTACGTTCCCATACGTAAATTTCATAATAACTTTTTTTTACTTTCAAGAAAATAAAATTTCCATATAATAATTAATAAAGTCATATCAGCCGACAGAGGAAGTTTCTAAATTTTTGGGGATATTTTTGCGATCAGCAAGAGGGACCGTCATATCAATTGTTAGTCAATAAAATAAACTACGCCACTTAAATACACTTCTGGTGACCACTTTACATTTATTATATATATATACTCGCATCAATACTCTAGAAACTCATCTGTTATAAACAATAAATATTTTGACGGATCATAGTACTTGGAACAATGGATTAGGAAGAGAGACAATGGGTTAGACGTGATTTACATAATAATATACATAATAAAAAGAGGGTTAGACGCGATTCTACATAAGTAAAAAGGGGCTTAAACGCATAAAAAAGGAAATTTTTTTTTTTAGAGAATCAGATTACGTAATATTAATAGTTTAGGGAAACAATTAAGGCCTAATTTCCCCAATCAGCCGATATCTATCTATTTCAAGACAAGTAGGGATTTATGGCGTAAGCAATGATTTACTTTGCTTTAAAGTTAATTTATTGGTATTATGAAAATTTATTATTATTCTACATTGAAAAATTTATGCAAGTATTTAAATTTACATAGACATGAAACGATTGCAACGATTATTCAATTCTTTGGCAATTTCGATAATTTCAAGTAGGAATTTTCATAGTTGTAACAGTTATGAAATGACGATTAGTTAATCACTTCTAGTAAAATAGGTAAAATAACACCGAGACCACATAAATATTATGTAAGAGCATAAATTAATAAGAAAATTCATTTAGGAAATTTATTTTGAAAAGCACGCAATTAAATTGCCGATCTTATCTGGATCGTCAATTGGATGACCTTTTTTTCTTTATATGATTTACGTCTATTTTGTAAATTGACATGTGTCAAAAAAGAGAGCCTGCACATCAACACGTCATAAAAAATTTGAACTTGCACCTGATTTAATAAAAATTGTACGACAATATCGAAGTTAATGTCCCGAACATTATTACAACTTAACATAATCTCCCCTTTTACTTTCTTCTCTTACAATGTCTTGTTCAAAGATATTTTCAGGAGATTTACCCGAATTAATATATGGAATTATAAAATATTTATGGAATGATTATTCAACATTACATTCATGTATACTAGTTAATAGATTATGGTGTCATTTATCAATACCATTATTATGGGAAGATCCATTTTCAATTCCTACTGAAAATTATAATTTTATAATAATTTATTTACATTATTTAAATATTGATGATTTTAAAATTTATAAAACAAAATTAAATGAATTTAAGATTAATAATTATTTATTAACTTCAAATATATTATTATTTAATTACCCTAAATTTATTAAATATTTGAATATATCAAAAATTATTTCTTTTGTTAAAAAATGGGTCATTTCTGAATTTAAAATGTTATTGAATGAAAATTTACTTGATTTTAAAAAATTGATTATTAAATCTTTGTTTAAATTATTTGTAAAAAATGAAATAAGTTTAAATGTTCTTGATATTGAAATTATTCCATATACTTATTATGCTTGTTTTAGTGATATTCTTAAATTAATATTAAAAAATCCAAATTTCATTCATAATATTAAAATTTTAAAAATTCAAGTTGATGAAATCCCATATGCTAATTACTCATTTTATGATAATAATAGAAATAATTTAATTAAAAATTCTTTATCACAAATAATCAATACACATAAAAATCTCAAAAAAATATTATTTGGTTCTAATAGTCTTCCTTTATATCAATCATTATTATTATCAAAAGATTCCAATTGTTCAAATACATTAAATACGATCATATTCTATTATGTAAACCTTGGTTATATTTATAATTTATATGAAATATTTGAACAATTAAATGTTTTAGAATCTGTTCATATCGTTTATTGTTCTTTAAATGTTTATTTTATTCAACAAATTATTAATTTATCTAAACCATTTAAATTAAAAACTTTATTTATGGGTGAATCATTTCAAATTGAAGTTGATTCATTACAATTATTATTACAAAAATCTGGTGATTATTTAGAAAATTTTGAGATTGGATTTGGTTATAATTTATTAGGATCAAAATTACTTGAATTAATTATGAAATATTGTAAAAATATCAAATTTCTTAATTTAAATGGAATTAATGATCAGATTGTTTATTCTGTGATCAAATTAATTGAAAAACAAAAACTTAATTATCTTTCTATTGATATTGATAAATTTTTAAGTGGAAGAAGCATTGTTGAAGGTTATGTTAGACGTAGTTCAATCATATTACAAAATTTAGGACAAATCCTTCCTTCTAAATTAGAATATTTAAATTTAACACTTCATATTAAAGCAAATGATTTTGAAATATTTTTAAAGAATTCACAAAATACTTTTATTAATAAATATTTGATAGATAATAAGGAAGGTGATGATATTTCAATAATTTTACCTTATATAAAGAAATATATTATGAAAAAGAAGAGGACAAAATATTTGGCTATTACAAATACTTTTTTTGGTAGTTCTGCGTATGATATCTTTGGATATAAGGATTTATTTTATTTAAACGATGAAGTGAAGAAATTTAGGTTATATAATATTAAAGTTCAAAAATATTATGATTTAAATGTTTCAATTTCGGATTTTATAAAAGAAATCGATTAATTATTTGATGATAATTTAAATCTAATAAATAAGAACCTCATAAATTTATTTAAAATGTTTATCAATTAACCATTTAGATAATTAAATTATTATTAAGAAAATTTTTATTAAATATGATATTATAACAATTTTTTAACACTAAGAACTTCCAGATGTATAAATTACGTATAAATAACTGAAATAGAATAGAATTACTTAATATTTTAAACTGAATAATGAGACGATGCTACTGGAATCCTGAAGCTGGTTCTAAATTTAACGTATTCTGAATTCATATATCTGGTCTGAGTTAAACCTTAGACTTAGTTCTTTCTTAAATTTTTCATTTTCGTTTAGAAACTCGGGAATAGTATAATTTTTATCGAAATTAATAAAATTTATTTTTGTAGATTGAGATGGCAAACGTCTTTATGACGGGTTCAAATTTCAGTCTTATTCGATCCTGTACGGAAATCTCTGATCTGCATCTGAAATTTTTGTGTCCAGCGGGATTGGTAAAGATTGATAACTAGCAAAAATTGGTCTCTATTCTGCTTTTTCTAAAGCTAGCAGAGACAAAATTAGCCAAAAACCGAGAAAAAAATAGATTTAAGTCATGAAAACTAATCTAGTCTTGAATTGGCCATTTGGATTAAAACCAAACTTTACCACTTTTCAGTCCTTAACGAATCTACTGCGACACAAAAGTTTAGAGGTACAGTTCCCAGAAAATTTCCAGACCAGTCAAGACCGCAGAACAGGCATCTTTGTCTTTCAAGATATTTGTAGAAAGCTATAGAATGTTACAAATAATCAGTTATGATTAATAATTTCAATTCATTATTTCATTTTACTGTACAGAATAAATACAGGCCTCAGTATCTATTACAAGGATACTATATACTAGCACAAAGTTATAAATATTGAGATTAAACTGTCCATGTACAAAACACGTGACATTTTTCTATTACACGTGACAAAGCAAATTTAAAGATTCTGACCCATCTTTCTAAAGTTAAAATAAAATAAATAACTGATCGAGCAAAGAAAAGATTTTTTCACGCATTTTATGAATAGATGGGACAAGCAAAAATTAAACATTTAAGATGAGATATTAAAGTTGTGCTAATAAATGCTTCAATATCTATCTTTACCAAAATTCTCACGAATTTTAAGATGATAATTTCATGTTACTTGTGAAAGTTTAAAACAGGTTAAAAAATATGTTTTGCGTAAGTCTCGTATTATAAAAATTATTTAGTTGCACAAATAATCAACCATAGTAAATTATGATATCGCGCAGTCACGATTTTTTGAAGTAAGGAAATTTTTATAAATCACCCAAAATTAAGCACCTCTATAATAAAAAAAAGGTGCTTAATTTCAGAAGTATATGGTAATAAAAAAATTAATCATAATTTACATTTTCCTAACTAGGACATTTAGAAGCATAATGTCCTGTTTTATGACATATACCACATTTACGTCCTCTAATATTACTGAGGGTGAGGGGCCTATTTGTGTATTAAATATAATCAGTAATATATTTTCTAATAAAAAGTTTATAACATGACAATTAGTAAAATTGTAAAAGAAAATGTAAGGATTTAGGGCTTTAGACAAAATTTAGCATGGATTTCTTTTTTTTTTTGTTTTATACTATATTTTAAAGTAATTTAAGCAATAACAAAATTTCATCATTAAAAGTTAGGAAAATCTTTTTGAGAGAATAATCATAACTTTAACTTTTTAGTAATAATAATTTGGAATCAATCCTTAGTTAACTTCATTTTTATAAATTTCTTAATAATAATAATAATAAATAAGTTACAAAAATATCTTTATTTTTTCTTTTTATTTTATTTAGTAATTAATTTGAATCCATTTTGTAATTATATTATTTTTAGTTTTAACCAAATATAGAAAGCTTTCAGTTTTAATATAATTTCAATAAATAATAGGATTTAGTAAATAAAAAATAATTTTATTTGAGATTGCATGTACGTTTATAATATTTTCAATGATATTTTCAAATGGTTAATCTGATCATTTAAAGGTTCGAAATTTTTTAAATAGCGTTCAATAATATAATAATTTGACTTATATTAAATTATTCTCCAATCGAATATGAGTGAAAATAAATGAAGAACTTGAAAAATATTATTTAAGATATATATTCATCTAACACTTTTCTCTGGCCCGACCTGAATGATATAATAAATTGAAATCAGTTCTCCCTATATTATAAGAAAATTAATTATACTTGATAATAACTTACTAATACAGATTATTCAAATTTTTTCTATTCAATTTATAATTCCAAGCATAATACCAAAGATGTTGATTTGGTTCAATTGGAATAGTTCCATTACTTTTTAATTTATTAACCCAATTTTCAAGTGGTGTCTCCTCAACATCTATTAAAGTTGGTTTCAAACAATCCAACACATATTTAAATAATAAATCACCAGTAAGATCGGGGATTTCAAGTAAACTAGCAACAAAATCAGCTGATTTAACTTTAATATTTATTGGTTCCCAAATTTCTTCAACACTCATGCCAACTCTCCAGTAAGCACGAATTCCAAGTACAAATATATGCTTAGTGTCAAGATTTGAAAATTTTCCACTGCAACTCTCCTGATAAGGATGAATTTTCAATGGATCTTTAAATGAAATATTCACATCATCCATGTCAAACGAATCACTAAAATAAAATTTAAAAATAATAGATAAATTATAACGCATTGATTTGTGATTAGCATCAATTTATTTTAAAAATAATATAATTGAACAGAACGCATACCTGTCATCATCATCTTTATCTTCATCACTTAAAAAATTAAATGATTGTTAAATGATAAGTAAGCATAAATAATAATATAATTATTATTGATAAATTAGAAAACATACCTGTCTTCATCTTCATCTTCACTTAAAAATTTAATAATTGTTAAATGAAAGTAAGCATAAATAAATAAAATGCATAAATAAAAAATATAATCTATTTATAAACTCTACCTTGAGATTTTCAAGTCATTAGTAGGTAAGATTACAACAGATGCTGTCCAGCTAGCAGATAAGTAATCTTCATAACAAGACCTATGCATATTTGTAATAATAGCTGTTACTGATACATCACTATTTATAGGAGAAGTAATGTTAATTCCAGTTCTTTTAATTACAGTATAAAAATCATCATAATCCCTGATTTTATCAAAGGAAGAAATTGTTTTGGTATATGGACGAATAGACTCAAAAATAGCTTGAGTTTCTAGATCATGTAATATTACATCTGGCTTTTTTTGTTTTATAGGAATTTTCTCAATTATATTATGAGCAATTGATAATAAATCTCGATCAAGGTTTGAAAGTTGAGGATAATTATCAATTGCAAATTGACGAAACCAGCCTTTAGTTAATGTAGTACAGATCCTAACAAGTGCCAATTTATAAGAATTTTCTTGATCTTTGGAGATCATAGGAATAAGATATCTTTCAAGTGCAATAACCATTGCTTCTTCTTTTGCACATTTAATTTTTGTTTGATAGTCAAGTTTTTCAAAAAGGGATTTTTTTATCAATGTTTTAGACTATATTTGTAATTATTTAATTAAACAATTAGTATTAGTATTTAAATAAAATTTTAATTAAAATACATGTAATCTTAAGGTATTACCTTGTCATCCCTTAAACCTTGATAAATTGGATGATCACCATATTTAACAAGTTCATACAAATCTTCACGGGAAATACATTTTTGTACAAAAAGATTATCTTCATTTTCCAAGAAATCATCATTGGAAATATTTAAGTTGATATGTGCACCTGGTTTACCTTGTATAATTTCAGTTTATTTAATACGAGTTTCTAATATAAGTTCAATTAACTCATCACGTTGTGGACTACATAATGGTTGAATTATTGAAACTTTATCTTTATTATAATCTCTCAACAAATGTAAATCTGAAATATTTTTATGAAAATCCGCTGGCCAATAAATTTGAGATGTTTTCAAAGCTTCAAGAATTTTCAATGGAGCAACAATACATAAGAAATTTGCCAATAATGGAAGCATTGTTTTATCTTCAATATTATGACAAAATTCTAAAATCATTAGAGCACTCATTTTTGGGTGAACATCATTAAACCTTTCAAATTCGATTCTATTGATTTCATTTTTCATATTATCTTCAGAATCTTCAGCATTAGATTTTTTAGAATTATCTTCAAAAACGTCAAAATTCAATTCATCATCATCTTGCATATTATCGACTTTCATATTATCTTCAGAATTATCTTCAAAGATGGATTTCATGTTTCTGAGATCCACTTTCTCAGAGACAAGTTCAATATCAAAGCTAATAAGTTTTTTATCTGCTGTATATTGATCAATATACTCTCCAGCAAGTTTTAGTCCACCTCCTGGATAATAAATTAATTTTATGTTTTTAAAAGTAGCATTAGATTCTTTAACTTTATTAATAAATAAAGTTGTTTGTAAAGGAGTTGCCATCAAATCCCAATCATTAGGTTCACGAAAAGAAAAAATATGCCATTTTGCAGCACGTGAGCCAATAAGAACAGGATAATCTATAAGTGGACTGTTGTCATCATTCCTGATAATATTATTCAAAATGGTCAATATTTTCTTATAATTATCAGCAAGGATTTGAGGATTAGCCATTTTTAAAGAAAAAAGTAAAGGTTCAGAGTTGAAAAAGAAGTTATATCTAAAAAAAAAATATCTTACTGTATATATATATATATTTTTATTAATTGTTTGAAGTATGAATCATTATAATAATATGATTTGTTATTAATCATCAAATACTGTCATATAAACTTTATTTAATTAGTACAAACATTACATCATAAAGATTAATGATTATAGTATATTCTTGCCCAGAAATAATTGATCAGCTTTTATCTTTGAAACAAAATTCAACTTTATTTTAAACCAATGTTGATTTACTCTGTTGCAATGTAATAAGTAATTAAATTAAAATTTTGCACATTAAAATTTATTAATAATGATAAAATTTAGATATTTATATTATAACCCATTATTTTTGTAACAAACACATTTTTCTACTACTAATTATATTATGATTATAATTATTATAATTAAACATATAAACTTATGATATATGACGTAACTCTTGGTCATAGACATAACTAGGATGTAGACTATATAAATCTTTATTTTACTTCATATTTTATACATAAATTAGCGAGTCATGCGTAATGATGCAACATATATTAACACCCAAGTCATTTCACAAAGTTCTACATCATCACCTGCGGTGACGATCATTACTGGTATTACCTTTGATAAAATGGTACATGACACAAACTGTACAACTATATTGTCATATAAATTGACCATTGTTATACACAAATACTTACCTTTTCTCTTTAACTTGCAAAATGTCATGCTCAAAAATAATTTCAGGAGATTTACCTGAATTAATATACGAAGTCATAAAATATTTTAAGACCGATGTTTCAACTTTATAGTCATGTATTCTAGTCAACAGATTATGGTGTTGTTTAGCGATTCCATTATTATGGGAAATCCTTTTTCAGGTTCAGTTTTTACTGGAAAATATAATTTTATCGAAATTTACTTAAATAATTTAAACGATGACGGGAATATTGAAAACCAGATCATTTATCCAACATTAAATTTAGTTGAAAATATAAAACAAAATCTTAATTATCTTTCAATCGAGATTGATATTTATGAAATTAAATGTAGTTCAATCAGGTTACAAAATTTAGGATAAATCCTTCCTTTTAAATTAGAATATTTAAATTTGTGCATTCCTATTATAGCAAGTGATTTTGAAGTATTTTTAAAAAATATTCAAGATATTTTTATTAAGAAATTGGGTGATCCATAATTTACGAAGTCATGATATTTTACCTTATATAAAATGATATATTATGAAAAGGCAAAGAATTAAATATTTAGCTATTTTGACTAGGAATCAGAATTTATTTGATTTGAAAGATGAGGTGAAGGAATTTAAGTTATATGATATTAGAGTTCGAAGTTATTTTGAATTACTTATTGACACACTTTATTAGAATAAAAAATGATTACAAATTCGTTTAATAGTGATTATTAACGTTAAGAAATCTTTATTATCTACAATTTTATCACGAAAACATTCGTATTAATAAAGTGAATTAATTCTAAACTGGGTGATGCAAATCATAATAGTAATATCAATCTAGTATTATTAAAAGTCAAGTATAAAATTTTTAACTAGAATTACTAGAATTCAGAGTAATTAATCTTCAAACTGACTTCCATTTTACCGACATGTAAAATTAACTGATTTGATATTTCACCAAAAATTTATTAGCTGCGCCTCACTCCTTACTGCGCCTTAATTTCAAATTATTTCAAGTGCTGAAAGTTCAATAAACTGATTAACTGTTAACAAAATGCAGATTTTATAGCACCAATCTGATTATTCCTTTGTAATCTTTCCTCTATTTTTTTCTTTCAAATATTACGGTTAGAAATTTTAGAAATAAAAAATTTATATCATTGAAAATATTCCTTATTTTCTTAATACTGTAAGGCAAATTTCATGATCGTCGGCAAAATAAAGATTCGTTAAAATAATTTCGGAACAATGTGATGTCGGTAAAATGGCAAGTAGGCAAAATGACGTCGTTAAATTTTTTATGTTGGTGAAACAAGTGTCAGTAAAATGGGTGAATACGCATTTGATCTAAGTAATCTTTTGGATCTAAGAAAATGTGACGTTATTTTACTTTATTAATTTGGTTAAAATGAAATTTATTTCATGTCCAGTACAACTTTAGTCCAAATTTTATTTATTATTATTATCCTTGTTAAAATTACATACTTTAATGTTTAAATTCAAATCAACAAAAATAAATTAATGTATTGAATAATTTGCATTGATAAAAATATGCACGTCAGTAGACTTTGTAAGAAATAAAATGTGAAAATTCTTTTTTATTTTGGAAGGATAAATTTGCTAAATTATAAGTAATATTTTACATGTATTTATTTTACTTAAATAAAATAAGCTATAAATATATTAAAAAATTTCTTCTAACCATTTATTTACTAGTACTTGAATAAATATTTATCAAAAAATTTTAGTGTAATGTTATGATCAAACTCATAAATCTTTTGTTGTAAGTTACGAAAAAAATACTTAACAAAAATCCGTGTTAGAATTATAATATGATAATTAGTCATATTACGGACTATTAAAAAACATAAGCCTATATTAAAGAGATATAATATGTCAATAATAGGTTTTAATCATTTTGACAGAATGTTTAATCCAATAAAGAAATTATTTAACTATTCTATTACTATTATTACAGTGCTATTGCAATGTTAGTTTTTTTATGGTATGAAGTTTGGCAATACTACTGTTGGACAACTATTGGACATGACAAGTAAAGATAAAACCAGAAAATTTCGCAATGGCCAACATTAAAACATTAAATAATTTTCGATTATTTAGCTACACTACACTTAGTACACTATTATTAGGACATGCTAACTAAAATAATTTTTCAAACTATTTGGCTACAATACATTATTATTCAGTCATGCCAACTAAAAATAAAAATATTGCCCATTACCTAATGAGATACGCTTATTAAAAATAAAAGCATTAAGCATAATCTTTTACATAATAATGAATGACTCTTAATTATTCTATTTATTCATCAGCTAGTTGATGGAATGAACAATTGAAGGGCAAGCTTTTTTATTTTTAATGAAACATTTTCACTAATTGTATACAACGTATTAAATAATGAGACTGTCAGTTTCATATGTAATTAAATTTTAACTAGATCTTTTTTACATATGATACCCGAATTTTGAACTTGCATATTATACAAATTATGTTAAAAAATGCAAGAAAAAATAATTCTAGCATTTTTTTGCAATTTTATCTAATAAAAATTGTTAGTATGTCATTATTATTTATACAATTCTCAATATATTTATAATAAATACTCCCGATTATAAATTAATTTAACCTACTACTTTACTCAGCAGGATATTTTGTATGGAACATACTGATGTTGACCATACTAGAGAATAAATCTTGGATAGTTACTCTTATTGGTACTGCTGTAAACAATAGTTAATTGATAATTCAAGACGTCCAAAAGCTTAAGTTAGTAACTTTTACTGATTTCAAATTTATAAAACTCAATAATATCAATTTATATTAATAAATAATGAATACTCACTCTTAAATAATTAAATTTATAAAATAACTTTATTTAAAAAAAATGAATGTTTCTATTTAAAATTACAACAATATTACAACTAAATAATTAATCAATATTCATTACAAAATTATTAATGTCAATAAATAATTCATTATATCTTTGAACTTTAATATTATGTAATTTAAATTCTTTCACTTCATCTTTCAATTTAGACAAATCCCCATTCTTACCATTATATCCTAAGTGCTTGACTTTTTTATTCTTCATGATATATTCTTTAATATAGGGTAAAATATTTTGACCTTCTATATTATTAATTAACAATTTCTCAAAGAAAGTATCTTGAGAATTTTTTAAGAAGATTTCAAAATCATTTTCTTTAATGTGAAGAACCAAATTTAAATATTCTAATTTAGAAGGAAGGATTTGTCCTAAATTTTGTAATATAATTGAACTACATTCATTATTACCATATGATGATGTGCTTATTGTAAGATAATTGAGATTTTTTTTAACATTTTCAATTAAATTGAATATTAAAGAATTAATTTGATTTTCAATTTTATATAAATTAAGAAACCTGATATCTTTACAATATTTTGGAACTAATTCTAATAATTGTTGATTTAATAATAATGATAAATTAAAATTAGAATTAAGGCCAAAATTTTCTAAATAATCTCCAGATTTTTGTAATAATAGTTTTAGCAGATCAAACTGTAATTTCTCGCTTATAAATAAAGTTTTTAATTTAAATGGTTTAGTTAAATTAATAATTTGAGCAAAACAATTATCTAAAGAAGAACAATAAATGATTTGAATAGATTTTAAAGCGTTTAAATTTTCAAACACTTTTATTAAATTATCTACACCCTTAAAGTCAACATAATAGAAAATGATTGTATTTAAGGTATTTGAACAATTAGATAACAATAACGATTGATATAAGGACAAATTATTATAACGTAACAATATCTTTTTAGTATTTTGATGTAAATTGACCAATTGTGATATACGATTTTTAATTAGTGTATTTTCGTTACAATTTGAAATAGAAAGTTTTAAATTTCTAATATTATAAATAAAATTAGGATTTTGCAAAATTAACTCTAAAACGTTATCACAATATGTATTGTAATAAGTATCAATTTCAAGAGTATATAAATTTACTTCATTTTCAATAAACATTTTAAATAGCGACATACAAATTATTTCCCTAAAATTATCTTGAAAATAATATCTACTTCCAAGTTTTGAAGTTCCTTCAAGCCACCATTCTCCAACTGAAGAAATAACCTTGTATATATTCATATATTTTAAAAAACTAGGATAATTGAATAATGGATTATCATGAATTTCATATTCGTTTAATTTTGTTTTTAAATCATTATCATTTAAATTATGTAAATAAATTTTAATAAAATTATAATTTTTGGTAGGAATTGAAAAAGGATTTTCCCATAATAATGGAATTGTTAAACGACACCATAATCTGTTAACTAAAACACATGAATATAAGTTTGAATAATCATCCTGAAAATATTTTATGATATCAAATATTAATTCAGGTAAATCTCCTGAAAATATTTTTGAACAAGACATATTGTAATTTAAAATTAATAATTGAAGAGATAGTATCAATTTTTATTATTTTGAATTGGGCAAATTAATATTGTCGCACAATTCATGTAAGTATCGCGCAATTCGTTTTGTTTATTGCAACATGTTTAATAACTAGGCGCAGTTTTATTTAAAATTACTGCATTCGACTTAGAATGCATTACCGCCTCATATGCAGATCATTGCAGATCTTTTTTTGTAACACTTTTTGTACGACTGGAATCACCCCATTCGGGTGATCATCAAAGGTTATAACCTATGCACTTGTGACATAAATCGTGCACCCCATTCAACCGATCAACAAAGGTTCTAACCTTACATTTCATGTCTCAAGTGTCTAGGTTATATCCTTTATGGTCCGCCCATGGTTTCAACCC
>QZLH01000100.1:102861-129825 GCA_003833135.1 Oehlia diaphana | reverse complement strand
ATAATTCTGGCCAAATAATTCTGGACAAATTTCCTGTGCAAAATTATTTAAAACCTGGCCAAATTAATGTGCAAACTTGAAAAAATATTGCCTTTTTTATAATTATAAGGTGATATAAAATTTTTTTAATGAAGTTTGTAAGTGAATATGCAGTCAAAAGTTATAAAATTGCCTTATTTGTAATTAAAAAACTGGATGGATGGGTGTAAAAATCAAAAGCATGGATATAAATAATGTCTGTGCTTGACAAAGGTTATTATAAGATAAAGGATAAGCATAATAAATATTATGAATATAAATGTCTGTGCTTGACAATGATTATCATAAGTATAAAAAAATCACGGACATAAATGTCCGTGCTTGACAAAGGTTATCATAAGACAAAGAATAGGCATAATAAATATTACAGACATAAATGTCTGTACTTGACAAAGATCATTTGAAGTATAATAAAAATCACAGACATAAATGTCCGTACTTGATAATGGTTGTACTAAGAAAAGGGATAAGTATAGCAAATATTATGAGTATAAATGTCTGTGATGTTTATAGATATTGACTGATAAAGAATTTCCTCATAATTGACAGTGTATGGACATTTGTCTATGACACAATATGGCAAGTCAAAGTATATCACGGATATGGGTTGAAACCATGGGCGGACCATAAAGGATATAACCTAGACACTTGAGACATGAAATGTAAGGTTAGAACCTTTGCTGATCGGTTGAATGGGGTGAAATCGTAAGGTTATAACCTTTGATGATCACCCGAATGGGGTGTAAAATATAGTATATCCGAAAATAATCGTCCAGATCATGTGAACTGATCATGTGTAACCTGGAAACAAATCCGGCTACCATTTTTTACATGGTGATGCTAGGGTCGTTGTTTATTTATACCTTTTCCACTCTTTCCTATCACTGGACGTTAGTCTCCATGAGATAAAAGAGTTATTTCATGTGTCACATGGATATCGTGATGCGCCATGAAAATCATGACTTCCCGTCTCTCTGTGAAATAACTATTACATATTTGTATAAATTCTAAATGCGTATCAGAGGTTGTTGATATCATTCTGGATCGCTTCAAATTAAGCTAACACATTTTTTAATTTACAATTGAAATAATTAGTTGTTAAACCGCATACTAGGAAAACATGCGTTTTGCATTTTTATATATTGCTTGATGATAAAGAAAATGCGAAAATTTTATTTTGCCTTTAGTTATGTATAAAAATCTGCTATAAAATAATTTAAAAAGATTTCAAATTTTACCAAACAAATACATTAATTAAGATATTACACTTTAAATCCTTTCACGATTTGTATTTGCTTGAAATTTTAATAATTCATAAAATAAAATAAATTACATATATAATTTAGATAACTAGCCATTAAAAATTCAAACCCCTATTTAGCGTAATTCTCACTAATCTAGTTACTTTAGTTGTAAAAAAACATTTGCACTTTTTATTTGTGAAGAAAGCAAAAAAAAAATACTCTATTTCAAAATATTTCAATGAAAAATCAGCGTCAAACAGAGTTTTATATTGTAATGATTATATAAAAAAATAGTTCATTGAAACATTATCACAGACGTAAGAATGACATTGCTTATCTTACGAAGTTGAGCGACTCTTGTCACAGTAAAAAATAAAACAATATACGAAATACGAATAATATTAATAATTAACCATATGAATTAAAAACTTACATCTCAATTAATATCCAATTGAGATATATCAATTTGTAAAGATTCTATCAAACAATCATTGTTAGCATAATTAATATCCAATTGAGATATATCAATTTGTAAAGATTCTATAAAACAATATTATTAGAATAATTAATAAATAATTTGAAATTTTAAAATGAAAAATTTACTAATTAATACCTGAAAATTTCTCGCTAATTATATTATCAATTTGTTCATAATAATCATCAGAATTTTTTGGTTTAGGAAGATTATTAAAATCGAGTAATCTACTTGTATAAGTAGCATCTGAATGTGTATTATATGATATGCCTAAATTACTCGAAGTTATGCTGCTATTTGCTGACGAATTATTGTTTACTTTATCCGCTTCTCTAATTTGTAATTGTAATTCTATTGTTTGATTATTATTTGATTCATATTGCCATCTAAATAAAATATCAATTATTTCTTTTGCTACTGGTCGATTTAATGGATCGGCATCTAAGCATCTTTTAATTAAGTGCACAATTAATTGTGGTACTTTGATGTTAAACCTTGGTCTAAGACCTTTACAAATTTTTATTGCTAAATAATTATCATGGCTTGTATCATGATACGGTGGAAATCCAGAAATTAATTCATACATTATTATGCCAAAACTATAAATATCAGTAGCTTTGGTATAATTTTGCCCTCTTAAAATTTCAGGAGCTATATAAGGTAAAACACCATATATGCTGTTTTTTGTATTCACTGTATTGTAATTTGCAGGTTTACATAATCCCATATCAGTTATAGCAGTTTTATACTTAAACTTTAATACATTTCCAATATGCAAATCTCGATGAATTAATTCCTTTTCATGAATACATTTAAGTCCAACAATAATATTTTGTAAATATTCAAAAATTTTATTCCAATTAGAAAGATTATTATATTCTTTATCTAAATAATTACGTAGGCTTCCATCTTCTGCATATTCTAGAACCATCATATAATCTTTCATTTTTGGTTCCTGAGTTATTCCATAAAATCTAACAATTACATTATTATCCATTTTTACCTTATTATGCAGCATAATCTATGTTGTAAATGTAAGAATACAAAATTTATCAGTAAAACTAACAAATTTAGTTATTATGACCAAAAAATAATAAATTGAATTAATTAAATTATACCTCATTCATAAATTTTAATGCAACATTTTTTGAATTATCTAAACTTTTCAGAGCTACAAACATATTTTCATTGTACCTTTCCAAACTTCGATTTACACTATTCCAATTAACCATACATCCATCAATCCAATTTGCTTTATACACCTTGCCAAACCCTCCTCTTGCAATATATTCAATATCATAAAATGCATTATAAGGTATCCATTCTATAGCATTTGTAAATACTTCATTGTTATTATGCATTGATAGCTGATTATCTTGAATAAATTTATCAATATCATCATTACCACTGGTCCAATTTTCAAAATTTTGTTGAAAATGTATTGCATTACATGCAAAATTACATTTTTTACACATAGTAATATTTAAAACCATCATATAATTCTTTGTTTCTGGATCTTGAGTTATTCCATGTGGTTTATTGATCTACACAAAATATATTAGTAAAAATTAAGAACTTCAAAATTTGTTAAATAATAAACTTATTATACCTCATCCAAAAATTCTATTGTAATATTTTTTGAATTATTTAAATTCTTCAAATTCACAAACATATTATGACCTTTCCTTTTCCAATTTTGATTTTCATTATCCCAATAACTTATATTTCCATCAATCCAATTTGCTCTATACGTTTTGCCAAATTTATCTTTTACAATGCATTTGATATTATACAATCTATCATAAGGTATCCATTCTAACACTTCTTTTACATCTCTATGAGATGATAGCTGAGTAACTTGAATAAATTTATCGATATCATCATTACCACTGGTCCAATTTTCAAAATTTTGTTGAAAATATATTGCATTACATGTAAAATTACATTTTTTACACATATTAATATTTAAAACCATCATATAATTTTTTGTTTCTGGATCTTGAGTTATTCCATGTGGCTTATTGACCTACACAATACACATACAAAATACATTAGTAAAAATTAAGAACTTCAAAAGTTTGTTAAATAATAAACTTAATTTTATACCTCATCTATAAATTCTATTGTAATATTTTTTGAATTATTTAAACTCTTCAGATTCACTAACATATTATGACCCTCCCTTTTCCAATTTTGATTCTCGTCATTCCAACTACTTTTATCCCAATAACTATCATTGCAATAACTTATATTTCCATCAATCCAATTTGCTCTATACACTTTTCCAAATTCATTTTCTGCGATATATTTAATATTATACAACCTATTATAAGGTATCCATTCTAACACTTCTTTTACATCTTTATGAGATGATAGCTGAGTATCTTGAATAAATTTATCAATATCACTATTACCACTGGTCCAATCTATGAAATTATATTGAAAATGTAATGTGTTACACATTCTACTGTTACACTTTTTACATTTATTATTCATAACCATTAAATAATTTTTTGTTTCTGGATCTTGAGTTATTCCATAAAATTCACACTTTATTTTAATCTATAAATATAATAATATTTAGCAAACATTAAAATATGCAAGTTTACTAAATAAGTTTAACATACCTTGTTTGTAAATTCAAATGTAAGATTTTTTAAATTATCTAAACTTATCAGAGTTACAAACATATCACAATTTATTCTTTTCCAATTTTGACTTTTCTCATCCCAATAATTTATATTTCCATCAATCCAATTTGCTCTATATTTTCTACCAAACTTATTTTTTACAATATATTTAATGTCATACAATCTATTGTAAGGTATCCATTCTAACACTTCTTTCAAATCTTTATGAGATGACAGCTGAGTATCTTGAATAAATTTGTCCAGATAATCATTACTACTAGTCCAATCCATGAATTTATGTTCAAAGTGTATTGCGTTACACATTCTACTATTGCACTTTTTACATTTATTATTCAAAATCATCATATAATTCTTTGTTTGTGGATCCTGAGTTATTCCATATAATTTCCTAATCTACAAAAATGTAAAAAAAAATTATAAAATTAAATATCAAATTGTATTGAACAATCAATTTGCAATACCTCATTTGTAAATTCTATTGCAATATTGTTTGAATTATTTAAACTTTTCAGAATCACATCTTCACTTCCATATCTTATCCAATTTCTATTTTCATTATCCCAATACTCAATTTTTCCATCAATCCAATTTGCTTTATACAATTTCTCAAACTTATTTTTTGTAATATCATCCAATCTATCGTAAGGTATCCATTCTATAGCTTTTGCAGATACTTCATTGCTATTATGCATTGATTGCTGAGTATCTTGAATAAATTTATCAATATCATTATTACCACTGGTCCAATTTCCAAAATTTTGTTGAAAATGTATTGCATAGCATGCGTAATTACATTTTTTACATATAGTATTATTCAAAACCATCATATAATTTTTTGTTTCCGGATCTTGAGTTATTCCTAAAGGCATATTGATCTACAAATACAAATATATTAGTAGAAATTAAAAACTTGAAGATTTTATTTTTATTAAATTTATTATACTACCTCATTTGTAAACTCTATTATAATATTTTTTGAATTATTTAATCTCTTCAGAATTACATCCTTACTTCCATATCTTGTCCAATTTTTATTTTCATTATCCCAATTCTCTATTTTTCCATCAATCCAATTTGCTTTATACACTTTCCCAAACTTATTTTTTGCAATATCATCCAATCTATCGTAAGGTATCCATTCTATAGCATTTGCTGATACTTCATTGTTATTATGCATCGATAGCTGAGTATCTTGAATAAATTCATCAATATCATTATTACCACTGGTCCAATTTTCAAAACTTTGTTGAAATCGTTTTGCATTACATGTATAATTACATTTATTACATTTTTCAACATATGGTGGCTTAATTAGATTCTTAATACCATTGATAAAAGGATCCATTGAGTTTTTTGAATTACAAATTAAATGAAAAAAAAATTTTGAACCTTATTAAAATATACGGAATTTTTCGGACGTACTGTTGTACTTTAACGGAATTATATGCATTGTGTAACGAATTTTTGGATCATCTTGCCACACCACCCTCGGCTATATGTTTATGGTAACACAGGTTACATATTATGCAGGTGACAAATAGAGATCAGACCACAAAAAATTTCTAAGTCGCTGAGATAAATATAAAACGACGCGAACGCGGCAGTCACGTGTTCGGTGACGGTTACCATAAACATATACTAGCCGAGGGTGGTGTGGTAAGATCATTCTGAAAAATAACGCATAACGAGAATTTGATTTTTGTAGATAATAAAGAATAAATCTTGTGAGTTCAAATTTGCGAATTAGTTATTACTATCAAATGGGTTATGTGCTAAAGAAATTATGTTAATTCATTAATAAAAATGAAATTTCAAATTTGCGTGCACACACTTATTAATTTTTAATACTGTAGCAAGTATATTATATAGCTAGAGTTTTACTTTATGTAATAACATTAGTGTTCCGATCCGCAGGTAATTTCCATCCGTCTATCCGTATCCGCGGATGGCGGATTCTATGTTTGAACCGGATATCTGACGAGAATATCCGAGGATTTTATCCGAGATTATAGTACTAACGGATATCCGTATCCGCAAATGACGGATATCCGGCTGTATCTCCATACGAATTGTAACTCTACGTTAAATTATGATTATATAATTAAAAAAAACCTCGCAACTTTATTTATAATTCATATATAATAATAATTTTATATTAATAATACTCCCCGCACCTTTACGTGCATGATTTGTTTAATCATTGTCACTCAGAATTAAGTTTATTATTAATGGGTAAAATACATATTTCCCAAGTTCAAATGACAAAATAATAATAAGATAATAATAACAGAATAATAAATTGAAGAAAGAAAAGATATCAAAGTTATGAAAAATAACATCCCATTTAAATGAAGATCAATTTCTGAAACTACTTCCTCTTCGCTTCAGTTATCCTAATAATTATAAAAAAGTATTAAAGCATTAACATACTTAAGAGAAAAAAATTATTACACAAAAACTTACACATTAGGAACGTTTAGATTCTTGCTTGTTTTGCAATCGCAAATAATGCGTATCTTGCTTAGCAACTGACAGTGAATTTTTTTGAGTAGTATTGACTTGTTTATTACGTTGTTTACTATCTCTAAAAATAATTTTTTAATATTGTCTTGTTTATCTGTGCTATTAATTTTGTTGCAGCAAAGATTCAATCTTCTGAACATTTCTTCATTATATCTATGGAAATGACTGTCAAATCTCGCCAAATATAAAATTGCTCTCATTTACCGATTTTTTATTGCTTGTATTTGTATCAAGTTTAAATAGAAGATTTTTAAACCAATTTACACAAATTTTTGGTATCTTTCTTTTTTATCAGAAAAATCATTACATAACCACCCATCTAAAATTTCTGGAAATATGTTTAATAATTCTAAAGTGTTAGACTGAGATATTAAATCTAACGATAAAATAGCATCTTCTCTAGCCCAATATAGTCCATTATTATGAAGAAGGTTCGTAATCGCGGTGATATTTTCCTTTGTCCAAATCTTCAAATAAAAATAGGGTATGAGATCGGAAAACTTCAGACACACAATATCGATTAACTGCTGGTACTCTCTTAAAATGAAATTCTAAAGCAACGGCATCATCATGGACGATACATTCTCTAATTCAGTCAATAAAATACTTAAAAAGTCTATTATCAATTTCGTTGTTATGAAGAAGGATATCATTCCAAAGTATAAATAGATAATCTATATTATTACTTAATTGAATTAACCACTATAAAAAAAAATTAACTCTTTTTAAAAATTAATCATAAGCTTTTGAAAACAAATTATGATAAAATTTACCTTTGTAATTTCGATGTATGATCCATACTTAATGTTCTCAGTATAAGGTTTAATAATTTTATATTCTTCAATAAATTTTGCAAGATTATTATTAGAATATTTTAAAGCTATTAAATGATTAATGAAGGCAAAATTGGGATCAACTTCAATCGCAATTTTAAAAATAATAAGCCACTCGAATTTCATCTGAAAGCATTATGCTTGATTAAAATTATGATAGCAGTATACATTGGATCTTTAGTGTTTAAAAGTAAAATTTCTAGTTAGACGGGAATTACTTGGTAATTCATGAGAAGAGCCCTCCCTTTTTGAAATATAATAACCTAAGAGAATACATAAGAATAACCGCTTTTCTTTGAGATTATTATTAATTCGATTGATAAAAAATTTGGGAACTGAAGTGCGTATCATTAGATCATTGTGAAGAGTTAATAAACGTTGATGATCCACAATTTGTCTTTAAAGTTATTAGTCTCGATAGAATCATAAATACAGTCATGGAAAATTGATCATTTATTTCAATATTCAATGTACGATTTTCTTGAGCATCAATTCCTTCAAATTCAATTTTTTCTTCTCCATATAACATAGATTAACATAGATTTAAACGTATGAATAACATACTTATGCTGAAGTTTTTCAAAATTTGATACCGAAATGATAACTGGATCGGATTTCCAATATTTGGATTTTAAGTTAATGGTTGACAAGTTATACGATAGGATTTTTCTAGAATCTTGATTCTTTTACATTGCCAAGAACTACGGGCTGTCCATTTCTTTCAATATTTTCCGTCAAAAGAATATGAATGTCAAAAGAATATGAAATATAAATGACAATGCATTATTTTCCATCGGCTTCCTTTCTATAAGAACGTAAACCAATAAAATAAAAATAAAAAAAAACTTTGCGATATGTAGGTGTATCGTACAAACATAAGATAGACTCGTGCAATCTGCTGATTATACGCAGATCACTATATACAGGAAAATGGCGCTAGCTAAGTTTCACAATAACATAATGAAAAACTTTACTTAAATTGTATCATCATTCTTAAATGACATTATTCTATTTCAAACTCTCAAATCTCTCAATTGGGGATGCTTTGGCCATACTAATTTTCTCCCCTACTTTCATTAATTCTGGGATGGTGAACCGGGTCCGATTGATCAACAGTTACTGGTAAATTAAATATACTCTCTATATTATTAAATTATTTTTATATATTATATAAATATAAATAGTAGAATATCAGCAAATTGTTTATGTTCATCATACTAATACAATAATGGCCGATGATAAAACTGGTGATAATTTATTTTTTTAATAATAAAGGATTTAAAAATATTCCTTATAATTTTACGATCCGTAGAGTAATTTAAAGCTTCTTCGCCTATTTTCTCCATTTTATGTACTTATGTAATTCTATTTGTACACGGGTGTTTGTCTAAATTTTAATTGGCGCAATGTTATTTCACACGTTTATCTTGGGAAAAAAATCGAAAAAAAAACTTAACATATTGATCATTTTATTACTTTTACAATAAATACACCTAAAAATAACCCTTTTCACTTTATTAAATCTAAATTTTATAAATAAATAAATATTATTCTAAGTACACCGTTGTAAAAAAAGCTAATAATTACTCTGTAAAAAATTTAATAAAAATCAATATTTAAAGTAATCGGTTACGGTACATTTCGCCGAAAGGACGTTTCGCCGAAAAATAGGGCCAACATTATGCAGAATTATAAATAACTCAGGCCAGAGATTATTTTTCGGCGAAATGTCCCGATATCAAAGTAATCCCACACCTGCTAACAATTTTACTTAATCTCTAATATGATAATTTTAAATTAATTAATATATAATTAATCAATTTTCAATATAAAATCACCCAATTTGTTAACCATCTTGTTGCTACAATAATTTTGCACTTCAATATTATACAGTTCAAATTCATCCACTTCATCTTGCATAAAAAGCAAATCCATTCTAGTATATGTTGATTCTCCACTAATAACAGCCAAATACTTAACAATTTTCTTTTTCATAATATAATGTCTCAAATATGGTAATAATACTAAAATGTTATCACCTTCCCTACTATAGATCATTAATTTATTAATAAAAGTATTTTGAATACTTTTTAAGAATTCTTCAAAATCCCTTACTTTAATGTTAAGACACAAATCTAAATACTCTAATTTAGAAGGTAAAGTTTTTCCTAAATTTTGTAATATGATTGAACTACACACATCAATTCTATTATAAACATTAGCTGGTAATCCGATATTAATATATTTAAGATTTTGTTTAATATTTTCAATTAAATTGAATATTGGATAAGTAATCTCTTCTTTAAATTCGATTAAATCAAGTAATCTAATATTTTTACAATATTTTGCAACTAATTCAAATAATTGTTGTTTTAATGTCAAATCATGATCATAGCAAAAATTATCAAAATTATACCCAAAATTTTCTAAATAATCGCCAGATTTTTGAAATAATAATTGTAATGAATTAATATTTAATATATCTTCCATATATAAAGATTTTAATTTAATTGGTTTGGATAAATTAGCAATTTGTTTATCCAAACCAGTGTTTATAGAACACTTAATCATATGAATAGATTCTAAAACATTTGATTGTTCAATTAATTTACCTAAATTGATACTATCCAAATTGACGCCTAATAATATGATTATATTTAAAGTATTTGAATAATTAGATAAAAATAATGACTTAAAATAAGAGGAACAATCCCGATTGAATATAATTTTTTTCAGATTTCGATGTGAATTAATTGCTTGTAATATGCGATTCTTATATGGAACTTCAATAATTCTAATACTATCGGTCCAAGCGTGAAAATGAAGTTTTAAATTTTTAAAATTGTGAAAGAAATCTGTATTATGTAAAATTATTTCAAGAATATTATCTAAATAAGGATTAGATATGCCAACCACAATTTCAAGAGTATGTAAGTTCTTTGCATTTTTAATAAATGTTTCAATTAATAACGTTTGAATTAATTTTATACCATTAAGTCCTGATTGCAAAATTTTAGGGTTACGCCTCTGAGACCAATATTCAATAATATTAATAAACTTGTTTGTTTTAAAATATTTTATAAAACTAGGATAATTGAAAAGTGTATTCGAAGGTAATAATTTAACTTTAATTTTATATTTATTTAATTTTGTTCTTAAATCATCATTTAAATTATTAAAGTAAATATCAATGAATACGTAATTATAATTAGGAGTTGAAAATGGATCTTCCCATAATAAAGGAATCGCCAAACGACACCATAATTTATTAACTAAAATGCATGAATGTAAAGTTATAATATCATTCCGAAGAAATTTTAAAATATCATACATTAATTCAGGTATATCTCCTGAAAATAATTTTGAGCATGACATACTGTAAGCGAAAAGAGAGAAAAGGGAGGACGGGGTATAAAAAATTTTTTATTGTTATGCCAAACTTGGGATAATTTATATCAATTTCGGAATGGTGATATTAATTTAAGGCTGTGTAATAATTTTTTTCACATAATGGTGTAGTTAGCCGAATACAGGAACCGAATTCCTGATTGCCGATCATCAGGATCCCGGTTTAACCGCGCCTGAGGCGGGTCCGGATCACGTTGCGGCTTATTATTTTTCGGCTAACTACACCATTATTTATTTAATGGGGAGTCAATGATTTTCATGGCGCAGCCGTAAAAATTTATCTCTTGGAGATTAACGGGAAAGAGTGGAAAAGGAATAACTATAAAATCACGTGAGCATGAAAAATATCATCAGAAAAATTACTTCCTTGAAAAGGAATAAAGGATATGTTGTTTTGTTTGACATATGATGTCAAATTGTAAGCGAATGGTATATTGTTGCAATGTAAATTCTAATAAAGGTTTATCACATGACTAATTTGGAATGTCGTTCTTTCAGGATCATTCTCCTGATTGTATAAACTCACTTTTCTTATTTAAATTCCGACTACCAAAAAATTGGTTAGTGAAATAAATATTATTATATTTATATTTAGGATACTATAATTTTATTAAATTATATTTAATATGTAATTTAAATTATTTATAATATATCTTCCCTGTTGACCTTTTAAAGATCGTAACGGAAATAATGACTCAAAGAAATTTTCTCCTACTGAAGAGATTAAATCAAAAATTAGGAACTCCCACATATCAACATTTCTACATAATTATCCTATACAAAAAGATGCAAATTTTAAAAGTGATACGGCATCTTTTACGAAAGTTTCTTTTAGTTTCTTCTGCTGAACTCTAACATTATTAAGGGGAGAGTAGATTTTTTTCATTTTTTTTTCGAGAACGAGTGTTAACTAATAGACATTTTTGTTTGAACCTCCCTATAAAAAATTACATCCGTTATTTCTGTGATATAAGGTTATTAATTCCGGAAATATGAGCTTTTTTATGTTAAAAAGATGGAATATAAAATGATCACCTTTTTTTACAGGTTCTTTTATTATGAGATTCAAGAATGAAGGATTATAAATAATAAAGAAATTTGTGCCTTTGTGGATTATACTATTTATGTACATAAGTTAAATTTCTTTGTGCTGTTGTAAATTTTGGGATATAACAACTTTTATAATTAACTTATTTTTCTTCTTGAGTTGTGAATTGATTCCAAAGAGTAGTTTAATTTTTCTTGGGAATTGTAACTATTTTTATATTAATTATTATTAATTATTTACTTTAGTGTACTTGAAAATAATATAATAACGAAAAATATATAAAAAAACAATACATTAAACAAAGATATTACTCGAATTACTATCTTTATGACATAAAATCTGTATTCAACACTAATTCATAACATTTTTCGCCATATCTAAGGGAATATCTCCGAAATCTTCTGCAATAAGCCTAATTGCAGATTTGCAGTTCCAGATACTTAAAACTTGTACTAATGAGGATTGTGAAGTACGAAGGTTTTCGTTCAATATTTTAGGTTGAACAAACATTTCAGTAGTGGGTCTTTAAGATAACTTCTAAACCATTAGGTCGCCCGTAGAGCGTACCTACAATCTCCTAAGGTAACTTTTTGAGTCAATTAAATACTTTAAATTTAGTTTGACTTCCTTCACTCCCAAAATATAAAGAATTGTAAAAAACATAAAAAATCATATAAATTAATAAAATTTGAATTTAAAATAAAATCAGTTTGTAATTGGATAATATAATCAACAAATACTAGTAATAATAATATTTTAACAATTTTGCCAGCCAAATTATATATAAATAATGTTATACTGTATATTCATATTTAATTTCTATAAAATAATAGTTATACAAATGTTGAATAAACTTTATTATACTATATTTCATTGTATAATAATTGAAATTAATTGGAAGTGCACAAACGTCTAAATCTTTTGTAAAAGGCTTAAGTAATCGAGATGTATAAATAGCTTGTGGATGAGTAACTGTTTTATAATTTTCAATAGATGAAGGATTTTCTTTTCTAAATTCTTCTGAAATAATACTCTTTGTTTAAAACCATTCAACACCAATATATTTTAGTACATAATATCTATCCCAAAGTTTCAAATAGTTTGCTTTTATTTGTCGCCACGCCAGCAGATTCCCTTATCGTTTGCAATTGACTTGTACGAATTAAAAAAGGTTGAAATTGATATAAAAACCAATGATTTTACCGATCTTTGGTCAGCTTTGAGAACGTAATAAGATTTTTAGCACAAAAAGATAAATGTTCTATATTTTACACACATTGTATATAGCGTTTTTTGTCACCACCTTATATGATCGACATCAATTTCAATAATTTTTGAAAACGATAATAAATACTGTAAGTTTTATAAATATCATCTTTAATAGTAGTTTCTAGTACAAATTGAAATTTGAGTTTTCCCGAATCGCCGAGCGATATTGTCGCACAATTTGTTTTATTTAATTTGTATAACATGCTTAACATGCTTAATAAATTGACGTGTGACACAATTAATTCGTGATCTACGAGTCAACTGCAAACCCTATAAAAATATTGTCCAAACAGTCCAAACACTGACCGTTTCTTTGTTCGGAAAATCGACCTCATTCTGAACATTTACTTGACATTTATTGGACATTCATCATAATATTGTACGTTTTTTATGTGGTTAAAAATTCTCAAACTCCGCATGACCGCATCTTGTATTAAATTGTAACAAATATTGTATAATAGCGTGCGAGTGTCCAGAAAATTGCCCATTCCGAATATTTCTCAGACAAACATTTTTTATAGAGAAAGGATCTGCAGAAAATGTGAGGCGTCAAACAAAAATAAAAAATTATGTGAAAAACTGAAATTGTGATCCGTCTAAGATCCGAAGCTTGGAATCCTGATGGTACAATATCCCAACATTCTAAACCCTTACATTCTAAATCCTGAAACTTTATAATCTTGAAACTGATTTTCTTTCTTTTATTAATAAATTTCAAGATTTTTCATTTCGGTCTTCGAATTTCGAACTTATGAAGTGTTGGGCTTATGAAATGACAGGATTATAACATTTCGGTATTTAGAAGAAAATTATTAATGATTGGCAAATTTGCACTTAAATCACTTAAATCATATATGAATTATTTACAGTTGACTCATGGATCACGAATTAATGATGCAAGTACAGTAATACTAAATGGTTTCGCTCGTAAAACCTTTTTATCACTGTTACTAGTCGTAAAGGTAAAATCAAAATATAAGACGTAATACGATATGGCGAATTAACAAAATAACTGAACTCAAATATGGAAATGTAATGAAAAAAAAAAGTTTGTTTATTTAATTATTAGTTAAATCAAATTGGTCCACTAAGATCAACATTCTCCCAAATTATGCGATAAATTGCAAAGTATGAAATAAAACATTTCAAATTATAGTATAAACCAATAAAAATTTATTTATAAAGATTTTTTGAATGTTAATATATAATAATTTAAATCACTATCAAATAATTAATAAAGTTCCTTCATATAATTATAAGAATAAATAAATATGGCATAATAATATTGTAATTTAATATTATATAACTCAAATTCCTTTGCTTCATTTTCAAAACGACGTAATTCACCATCATTAGAATTCCTTATAGCCAAATATTTGACTCTTTTTTCTTTCATAATAAATTCCTTTATACAATGTAAAATATCATCACTACCTTTTTGATTTATTAAAAATTTCTTAATAAAAATTCCTTGAGAATTTCTTAAAAAAACTTTAAAATCATTTACTTTAAAGTAAAGAACTAAATTTAAATATTCTAATTTAGGAGGAAGGATTTGTCCTAAATTTCGTAATAATATTGAATTAGATTCGATATTACCATTTTGATAATCTACACCAATCGAAAGATAATTAAGATTTTGTTTAATATTTTCAATTAAATTGAATATTAAAGAAGTAAAATGATTTTCAAATCCATATATATCAAGAAATTTAATATTTTTACAATATTTTGTAATTAATTCTAATAATCTTTGTTCATCATAATTAAGTTCACATTCAAAATTCTCTAAATAATCACCAGATTTTTGTAATAATAATGGTAATAATTCAATTCGTAATTTCTCATTTATAAATAAAGATCTTAATTTAAATGGTTTAGGTAAATTAATAATTTTTTGAATAAAACTATTTAAAGAATAACAAAAAAAGATATGAATAGATTCAATAACATTTAATTGTTCAAATAATTTATCTATATTAAATATACTCCCAAAATTGATATGATAAAACATGATAGTATTTAAAGTATTTGAACAATTAGAATCATTTGATAATAATAATGATTGGTATAAAGGTAAATAATTATGACATAATAAAATTATTTTAAGATTTTGATGTGTATTAATTATTTGTGATATACGATTTTTAAGTAACATATCTTCATTATCAAATGAACTATGAGTACTAGTACAAAATTTTAAATTTTTAATATTATGAATGAAATTTGTACCATTTTGTAAAATTAATTCAAAAATATCATTAAAATATGAACAATAATAACGATGATCGCTAATATCAATATCAAGTGTATTTAAATTTACTTCATTTTCAATAAATATTTTAAATAATGATATACTAATTAATTTCATAAATTCAGTTTTTGAATATTTATATGTATCTTTTATAAAATATCTTTCAGGTTTTAAGGTTCTAATAGCATTTCTAGTCCATATTTCAACACAAATCATAAATTTCCATATATTTAAATATTTTAAAAACTTAGGATAATTGAAAAATGTGTTTGAAGGTTTTGTTTTAAAATCATCATTTAAATTAAGTAAGTAAATTTCAATAAATTTGTAATTTTTTGTAGGAATTGAAAAAGGATTTTCCCATAATAATGGAATCGCTAAACGACACCATAATCTGTTAACTAAAATGCATGAATGTAAAGTTGAAAAATCATCCAATAAATATTTTATAATATCATATGTTAATTCAGGTAAGTCTCCTGAAAATATTTTTGAACATGTCATACTATAAGCGAAGAGAAAAAAGAGGTGGTGTATTTATTATACTATGGTGTGATGATGTCGACCATATAATAATTTTCGGAACGGAGATTCCGATAGTGTTTCACAGATTCATGTTAACTAATATGTGTAACGTGGCTAATGATTAAATTCAGTATTTATTTATTAGAGAATATGTAATTAGGCATAATGGAAAAAATGTCCCGAAATCACGTGACTTTTTCATACCTTTTTAGTATTACCAGCGTAACTTGAAAAAAGATGTTGAAATATGTGTGGCATATTTGGAAGATACGGGCGTTACGAATAAAATTTTTATTACAAAAGAAAATTCCAAAGCCCCACAGATACATCTGAATTGTAATAGTCTCGTGATTTTTCAGACTTTTTTCCAGGTTACGCTGGGAAATTACTTAGTAAATTATTGTACTACTATATTAATTTTAATTAACAATATTAAACAAAGAAAAAATACTTAAATTACAAACTAACAAAAATTGGAAAAAAAATTGATCAATACGAACCAATATTTTATCATCAATTTCATTCTAAGCAAGAAAGGCTTAGTTTCATTTCCAATAATAGTCTTAAAAAAGGATCGTACTTAACTTAATAAAGTCATATTGGCAAACCTATGACGAAATGAATTTCCGAAATGATCATCGAATTTTTGTATGGAGGTCACGCGGCAAAAGTCAAATATTGCAGTCACGTGTTCAGATCAGGGTTTTACCTATTGAAGAGAATAAATATACTCCATATAGATTAAATAATTATATAGAGAAAAAATAAAAATAAGAATAAATCCACGCTCATGAATATATCTAACGAAATAGAAATGTCAACATTAGAAAAACTAAATATAATTTTCGTGGTTAAAACATATTACGAACAAGGTAAGGTCTCATCAAATTAAAAGTTCGTTTCCACTGTTGGTCAAAAACCATGAAATAACCAACAATAAAACCATAGTGTCACATGGTAATGTGACATTATTGTCATATAGCAACAATCTATACATTTTTTTTTACGCCTTTCTTTTGAAATTTTTATTGCCATTTTTACTGTTGATTATTTTTCTCCTCTTTAAATTTTCTTTTCAGCGTTATGTCAAGCATACTTTCAAATTGGTGAGATCTAACCAGTATAATATTGTTATATTTCTTGGAAGTAGTTGTGATGAAAAGTTAGCAATAAAAAGGAGCTCAAATCAATAAGTTATACGTGATTAACAATATTTTAGAATAATTAAGAACTGAATTTGACAATAATAGGTTTAAAAAACTATTGTATTTTCTGTAGAATTAAAAGTCATATATAACAATATAATAATAAAGAGAATATCAATAATAATGACATTATTTTATGAAAAATTTTCTCGTGGCCAAAGAGAATAACAAATGGAAAAAATACCAAAATGAAGAGACAATGAATATAGAAAGATTATAGAAATAACAAAAGAAGATAATAGGACATTCGTATGGAAAATTAAATGTATCAACCTTTAACAGAAGCTACAGAGATCATATTTGGACTTTTAAAGTCAATGAGATGACGGAACAAGAAATGATATTAGAGTAGAATTTGAAAGTGAGAGGAAGAAGAACTTGGGATTATTAAGTCTATAGGGGGTTAACTTGTATACTAGATCGTACAAGGAAACTCAAATATTCTCTCAGGGGGATTTATAAAATCAAGAGAAACTATTGAATCAAAGATTTAATATTAAAATTAGTGGATAGTAGATGCCATAATATATTAAAGAGAAAAATCGGAAAAAGAGATGTAACGATATTATAGAACTAGAAAAGAGTCTATTATTAATAAATTTGATAAAAGAAAAAAAGAGATTAAAGGAGACATATTAGATAATAAAAAAAAAAAAAGAAAGAAAATAGTGTAAATATATGGAAATACATAGTATATTGTATATTGTGGACGTAGAGAATACAGTAGGTAGAGGACATAGAATGTATGTGAAGTACTATTTCCATATTATTTAAAAAAATGTTTACAAACTTTTAAATTGGTATCAAAAGTCAAGTCACGGTAACAGAAAAGCGTATTAGTTATTACGTACTATTAGATATTACGGACCAATTTTAGTTCGTCTACCATTAATTTTTATTAAAAAAATTTAATAATAGTGATGTAGGTTAAAAGACCGGTACTGACCGGTCCTGACCGAAAAGTCCGATCTTTTTGTGAGATCAGACCGATTCAATCCTAGTTAGATAGTAAGAGTCAAAGCGTTCAAGATTATAAGGAAGATTTTGTCCTAAATTTTTAATATGTTGAAAGCTACGTTCCCTATATTAATTGAAAGGCGATTATTGATATTTTCAACTAAATTGAGTGTTTGATAGTAATCTGACTTTCAAATCCATAAAAATTTAGAAATTCGACATTTTACAATACTTTATAATTAATTTAAATATACGATATTCAAGTAACGTAAATTCCTAATATTGCATTGCAAATGAAATTAACAATATATTCGACGTATTAAAAATTTTATAATTTACTTTGTGCGTACAGAAATACATGCGGAGTTATTCAGAGTACATCAATCGAAACTGCGCCTAATAATTGATTAAGTATGTTACACAATTAATTGCCATTGAATTTGTGAGACAATCGGAATCGATATTCCGAATATTTATATTATTTAACCGTCTCCAAATAAAGTGAACGCCCTACCCTTCCCCTTTTTACTCTCTTCGTTTTACAATGTCTTGTTCAAAAATATTTTCAGGAAATTTACCTGAATTAATATATGAAATTATAAAATGTTTTAGGAATGACTTTTCAACATTACATTCATGTATTCTAGTTAATAGATTATGGTGTCGTTTAGCGATACCATTATTATGGGAAGATCCATTTTCAATTCCTACTAAAAATTATAATTTTATTGAAATTTATTTATGTACTTTAAATGATGATGATGATTTTAAATCAAAATTGAGTGAATATGATATTAAAAATCATTTATTTCCTTATAATAATACATTATTTAATTATCCTATTTTTATTAAATATTTAAACACATGGAAAATTATTTCTTCTATTGAAAAATGGGTTTCAAATGTGATTCTTAGAAAATTAATGACCGAAAAATGGCCAACAAATTATTTTACAGATTCACGTTCAGAATTTAATTTTATTAGATTAACTAATAAATCATTATTTAAAATATTTATTGAAAATGAAGTAAATTTAAATACTTTAGAAATTGAAACCATTTCATATATTTATCATGATTATTTTCAAGATGTTCTTAATTTAATTTTACAAAATTCAAATTTTATTCATAATACTAAGAATTTAAAACTTCATGTTGGTGATACCCCATTTTATTATCCGTTTCGTGATAAAAATGAAAATAATATGATTAAAAAATCTTTATGTCAAATTATTAATTCACAAAAAAATCTTAAAAAAATTTTATTTAGTTCTAATAGTCTTCCTTTATATCAATCTATTTTATCATTAGATAATTATAATTGTTCAGATACTTTAAATACGATCATTTTTTATTGTATTAATTTCAAAAATATGACCACTTTAAATAAAGCATTTGAACAATTAAATGTTTTAGAATCCGTTCATATCTTTTATTGTTATACTTTAAATATCGATTTTATTCAACAAATTATTAATTTATCTAGACCATTTAAATTAAAATCCTTATTTATAGATGAAATATTACAAATTGAACCATTAAAATTATTATTAGAAAAATCTGGTCATTATTTAGAAAATTGTGGGTTCGGATTTAGTTATGATACATTAAAACGACAAATACTTGAATTAATTATAAAATATTGTAGTAATATCAAATTTTTTGATTTCTATGGTTTTGAAAATCAAATAATTTATTTAGCATTCAATTTAATTGTTAGTATTAAACAAAATCTTAATTATCTTTCTATCAATGTCTGTGAAACTTTTCAATTGGTTGATGATATTGAACGTAGTTCATTAATATTGAGGAATTTAGGACAAATACTTCCTTCTAAACTGGAATATTTAAGTTTGATACTTCATATTAATGCAAGTGATTTTGAAATATTTTTGAAAAATTCCCAAAATATTTTTATTAAAAAGTTGTTGATTAATAATAAAATGAGAAAGGATAGCGAAAATATTTTATCTTATATAAAGGAATATATTATGAAAGAGAAAAGAGTCACATATTTAGCTATTATGGATTCTTTTTATAATAATTCCACAGAAATTCTTACAAAAAGTAAAGATTTATATTATTTAAAAGATGAAGTGAAGGAATTTAAGTCACATGATATAAAAGTTCAAGCTTATTATGATTTGTTTATTAAAGTTTATGAATTTATTAAAGAAATGAATTGATTATTATTATTAGAACACACAAACATATATATAAATTATTATTTTATAAATAAAGTTTTATTATCTTTTAAATTTATTATATAAAGAAAATTTTATGTTTGAACGTTATAAAAAATATATTTACGTATAAAATAAAAAAACGTATTGTTATATAATATAAATTCTTTTACAACGAAATTTTATGTTCGCGTGCGACTTTCTTTTTTACTATAACTTTTGCGAACAAATCTTAGCAAATCTTTAAGGGTAATCTATTACAATATACTACAATACTATTTTATGGCCTCTTAGACGTTTTCTTTTTTTTTTTTGAATAAATTCCTAATTTATATCATTAATTTTCATTATTTCAAATTTTTTGGTCGGTAAAATTATTTATCAATTGAACACGTGATAAATCATTTTCACATGTTGATCATGATTACAAATTAAAAATCAGTTGTGCGACATTATCGGGAATAACGTTCCGAAAATCCATTTATCCAGTGAACGGCCTTTTTTTTTTTTTTTTTTTTTTTATTTTTTTTTTTTTTTTTTTTTAATTATTTTCTTTCACTTACAATGTCTTGTTCAAAAATATTTTCAGGAGATTTACCAGAATTAATATCTGAAATCATAAAATATTTTCATAATGATTTTTCAACTTTATATTCATGTATTTTAGTTAATAGATTATGGTGTCGTTTAGCGATACCATTATTATGGGAAGATCCATTTTCAATTCCTACCAAAAATTTTAATTTTATTATAATCTATTTACATAATTTAAATGATAATGATTTAAAAACAAAATTAAATGAATATGAGGTTAAAAATTATTTATTTAATTCAAATACATTATTTAATTATACAAATTTTATTAAAAGTTTAAATACATGGAAAATTATTTCATCTATCGAAAAATGGGTTTCTTCAGCAATTTTTAGAACTTTAACTACTGAAAAAAGACTTTCAAATTTTTTTTTACAAGATTCAATTTCACGTTCAGAATTTGAATTTAAAAGATTAATTAATAGATCATTATTTAAATTATTTATTGAAAATGAAGTAAAATTAAATACTTTTGATATTGAAATTATTTCATATATTTATCATGATTATTTTAATGATATTCTTGAATTAATTTTACAAAATTCAAATTTTATTAATAATATTAAATATTTAAAATTATATGTTGGTGATACCCCATTTTATTATCCATTTCGTGATAATAATGAAAATACTTTAACTATAAAATCTTTATCACAAATTATTAATTCACAAAAAAATCTTAAAAAAATCTTATTTAGTTATAATAGTCTTCCTTTATATCAAACAATATTAAATTCAAATTGTTCAAATACTTTAAATACTATCATATTTTATTATGTTAATTTTAAAAGTATGATAAATTTAAATAAAGTATTTGAACAATTAAATGTTTTAGAATCTGTTCATATTATTTATTGTTATTCTTTAAATACTCATTTTATTCAACAAATTATTAATTTAACAAAACCACTTAAATTAAAATCTTTATTTATAAATGAAATGTCACATGTTGATCCATTACAATCATTATTACAAAAATCTGGTGATTATTTAGAAAATTTTGGTTTTGGTTATGGTTATGATTTATTATTTAAACGTCAATTATTTATATTAATTATGGAATATTGTAAAAATATTTCATTTTTTGATTTATATGGATTTGAAGATCAAATTATTTATCTTTCTTTTGATTTAATTGAAGATATAAAACAAAATCTTAATTATCTTTCTATTAACGTATGTGAAAATTTATTATTAAGTGATGGTATTAAACGTAGTTCAATTATATTAAAAAATTTAGGTCAAACTTTACCTTTTAAATTGGAATATTTAAGTTTAACTCTTAATATTAACGTAAATGATTTTAAAATATTCTTAAAAAATTCTCAAAATACTTTTATTAAAAAATTATTAATTAATAATAAAATGAGAGAAGATAGTGAAGATATTTTACCTTTTATAAAGGAATATATTATGAAAAAGAAGAGGGTTAAATATTTGGCTATTATGGATACTTTTTTTGAAAATTCTTCAGAAGTTATCTTTAAAAGTAAAGATTTATTTTCATTAAAAGATGAAGTGAAAGAATTTAAATTATATAATATTAAAATTCAATATTATTATGATTTATTTATTAAAGTTTATGAATTTATTAAAGAAATGGATTAATCAATCATTGTTGTAATAATTTTATTTTTATTTTATAATAAATTTTATATATTTTTTTTTTTTTTTTACTATTATTTATTAAATTATATACAGTATAATATCAATTTTAAACTCATTATTAAACGAAAAGCCAAGTTTTATAATTAAGTAATCTTAAGCGAATTACTGGACTGCATGGTTTATATATGGACGTGAATTCACATGACAGCGCTAAAAATTGACATTGACTTTGACTCAGAAGGATCAACGGACTGTCATAACGCAAGTGATATACATCAAAGTTGGATTTGTAGAGTAGTCAATCTTTTGACAATTGTATGTTTACTAAACGAGGTTAATAAAAAAGTATTAATGGACTTGTCGCTAGTGGTAATATGAACACGAAATCTTTTCAAAACTATTAATTAAAAATAAATTCAAGTTTTTGAGAAAAAACGTAAATAAACAAAAAATAAAAGAAAAATTTTAGTGCGAATAACGATTAAAAAATGATTTTTAACTCTGGTCAACTATAATTTTTAAAGTGGTCTTACAAGTGGAGATTCTTGATATGCAGCTGATTATTAATAACATTACACACAATCAATGTGCGACGATATCGGAATTCACCGTTCCGAAAATTTATGTAATTTATTCGGTCGATACCGTAGTGAAATGTGATACACAATACTTTTCTTTTTTTTCTCTTCACTTACGATGTCATTTTCAAAAATACTTTCAGGAGACTTACCTGAATTAACTTATAAATGATTTTTCAACTTTATATTCATGTGTTTTAGTCAACAGATTTTTGTGTCGCTTAGCGATTCCATTATTATGGGAAAATCCTTTTTCAATTACTGAACATTCATTTAGTGCTAAAAATCATAACTTTATTGGAATTTACCTAGTACATAATTTAAACGATGAATTAAAAACAGAATTATATAAATATAAAATTAATGATGATTTATTACCCTCAAACACACTTTTCAATTATCCTAGTTTTATAAAATATTTGAATTTATTGAAGATTTCTAAATCTGTTATAAAGTGGTTCATACGTTTTAAGCAAAAGACAGATTCTAATCCAGAAAAAAATATTATAAAACTAATTATTATATCACTATTAAAAATGTTTATTGAAAATGAAGTAAATTTACATACCCTTAAAATTGAGATAAATATTTGTCACATCTCATATCTTGTTGATATTCTTGAGTTATTTTTACAAAATACAAATTTCATTAACAATATTAAAAATTTAATTCTTTCTATTTTATATTGCTATGATAAAACGCTAATTAACAATCGTGTATCACAAATAATTAATTCAAATCAAAATCTTAAAAAAATTGTATTATGTAATAATGATGATGATTTTCTTTTTTATCAATCATTATTATTATCAAAAGATTACAATTGTTCAAATACTTTAAATACTATCTATCACATTATGCCACATTATATAATTTTGAGGGTATCAATTTAAATAATATGTTTGAACAATTGAATGTTTTAGAATCCGTTCATATTTTCTTTAAATACTAGTTTTATTCAACAAATTATTAATTTAACTAAACCATTTAAATTAAAATCCTTATTCATGGATGAGCGTTCAAAAATTGATGAATCATTATCACTATTATTACGAAAATCTGGTGATTATTTAGAGAATCTCTGTGTCTATCATTTAGGGCAACAAATATTTGAATCAGTTATAAAATATTGTAAAAATATTAAATTTTTTAAAATTTATGGAATTAAAGATACTGGTGTTTATCCTGTACTCAATTTAGTTGAAAATATAAAACACAATCTTAATTGTCTTATTATCAGTCATGTATATTTAAATGGTAGTTCAATAATATTGCAAAAGTTAAGAAAAATCCTTCCTTCTAAATTAGAATATTTAGATTTGACTCTCTTCATTAAAGCAAGTGACTTTGAAGTATTCCTAAAAAATTCCAAGGGTACTTTTATTAATAAATTGTTAATTAGAGATCTTATGCAAAAAGATAAGAATAATATTTTAACTTATATAAAGGAATATATTATGAAGGAGAAAAGGGTTAGGTATTTAAATTTTAGTATTTTAAATTATGAAGATTTGTTTTATTTTAATGAAGAAGTGAAGGAATTTAAGTTACATAATATTGAAGTTCAAAGATATAGTGATTTGTATATAGACATTCATCGATTTGCACAGAAACTTGATTAATTACTTAATTATCACTTCAAATATTATATACGAACTTTTATCTTTATAAATAAAGCTTCTTTATATTTTAATTAAAAATATGATTTTCATGATTTTCATGTATTGCAAAATAATTGAACCAAAATAAACAAATTTGTAAATTAAATTTACAACTACTCGTATGAATAATATGATTCTTCATAAAAAATAACTGAGGAATAATGATAAGGAGACTGTCCTTCAAAAATTTTTTATAAAATTGTTTTATGTCGGAGACTCGGGAATAAAAACTAGAAAAATGATCATTTATCTGAGTTTTTACCATAAAATTTTATAAGGATACAGGAAAGAAAGACAAAATGAAGTCCAAGTATTATAGTAATAGTGATTTTAATAAATAAAGCATAATCTTAATAACTGTAGTTTTAAATGTATAGTTTTATAGATTCTTGTATCATTAAGAAGTTTAAATTGATCATTTAAGTAAATGAAAGATTGGCAATAAGAGATTCCAAAAGTATAATTTTTTACTAGGAGTCTATAGAATAGTCAATCTTCGGCAGCGAGTGGCTGAGTGGGTTTAAAGCGTAGAAAAATTTTTAACTTGGAGTCTACAGTTTTTAACAATTGCACTTAACAGTTAATGTACTAAATTACTAATTTGTATAGTATCATTAAGACGTTAGAATAGATAACGCAAGTAAATGAAAGTTTGGCAACAAGAAGTTCCAAAAGTGTAGAAAAAATTTTAGCTAGGAGCCTATGGAAACCAACAATTGCACTTATTGTTCATTTTCAAATTGCTGTAAGATGGTGATTAGAGTTTGGTAAATATTTGGTGATCAGTATGTTAGTAAACTAAAAATATTAATTTCTGTAAAATAAGTCGTTCTATATGCATAACCGATTAATTAGTTATATTTTAATCTGGTTCAGACCCAATTATTAGTTAAACTTTAATCTGGTTCCAGACCCAATATTAATTATATTATGCCAGCTCTACTTGATTGACAATTAAATCAACCCGGTTATAACTCGGGTCCAAATAATGAACTGGCTTTAAACCAGCTTTTACAAATGATTCCAAACTCTGGCGGTAACAAAGGTTTTAAAATCACATAGTAAAAAAAATATGTGTATGTATGTAATATAACACAGGATCATAAAACACTTTTTTTATGCTAAAATTAAAAGTTGGAATCGACCGTAATTAATTAATTGGTTAATACAACACACTGAGTAAGAAAAAGCATTAATTAAAAGAAAAAATCTAATCTAAACAGGCCGTATTGATTTTTCACATTATAGTGCTACGACTGCTATGTGTAAATATTGTCAGGCGTAGAATATTCCCAAATAGTAACCGTGGTATCATTTTCAAAATAAAATTTTATTCATGTTGTGAGTAAGGAATTTGGAAATCATCATGATCATTTAGGAGTATAATTATTCGTAATATCGTTTTCATATGAAAGCAAAGGTAGGCAACATTTAAGAAAAATGTCAGGTTGGCTAAGTAAATCATCTAATTACTCATCTGTAATTTGTAGGAATAAATTCAGCAATATCCTCTGCAATTAAATACTGGAGAGGGAAAAGTTTCATGGGTAGTATGGGACGAAGAATTCATTCATTCATTTCTAATAGATTAGTGAAAACTGGGTGATGATAAATTTTTTTGATTGGCAAGTCATTGTCGGTATTTCGGAAAGTTATGTAGTATGATTGAGAATTTCTGTATAGTATGGTTAAAATGATCTACGTATGTATGATTTTAAAGTAGTATGTATGATTCATGTTTATACATACATACTTAGATTACTATATAAAAAATCATAGTATGTATGATTCATTTTTTTTATTATTTATACTACTAAAATTTAAGTTTTAAGAAATTATAACTTTATTTATATTACTTTAATACAAATTATATTTGATGTTATTTTTTAAAGTAATCCTAATGACTTCTT
>QZLH01000100.1:70465-92943 GCA_003833135.1 Oehlia diaphana | reverse complement strand
AGTGACCAAATCGTATAAATTTCGTGATAAAATCAGTAATCAAATCATGTAAATTCCATATGAATCCCGTGCAAATTCCGTATCCAAACCATATTTTTAGAGATACGGAATTGTGCATTTTTCCGTATCCTATTATGATACGTTATTTCTAAGGAAAAAAAATCGTATAAAAACTTTATAAAAAAGGTATCCAATTTTTTTATAGGGAAGTACTAGGTGAGTGGTCAAATTTTCTAGCTTCTTCTTTGATAAATAATCCCAAACATCATTTTTTTTCCTGCCAGGCTTCTTGAATTGTTCTCTTTCTGGAAGATCCGGTAATTCTACAAGATTTAAATCTTGAAAAGATCCTGTTTCATCAAGAGAATCTGTTTCATTAGCCATAATTTTTCTTTTAGTTATCTTTGTAATAGAAAATTTGAAAAAAAATAACACACTAAAACCTTTTTCGATCAATCTAATTATATTTTTAGCCAATCATTAACTAGCGTGTCAATCATACAACTTTTAGGATAATGATATTAGGAATTAAAAAAAATCGCCTAGAAATGCTCAGTAAAATTAAAAAGAAAGTAATAACGAAAAATTTTAGGTTTAATAAAGTATATGATTTCAAAGTTTACGTTTTTTTAAAAATGAATAAATAATAAAATTTAAAAATTACATGAAATTCATTCTTATGATACGAAAAATATTTTATTTCTTAACCACTGGCATAATAATTAAGTTTCGCAAATAATCATAATTTCAGTTTTATTCTTGCTAATTCAGTCTTAAATTTTCGGGTTAATAATTTATAATTTATTTGAATTTTATCAAATAAAAAACCAAAACTGAACCGTTCTCAAAATATGTTTTTTTTTAAAAAAAATTATATATAAATATAAATGATATTTCCAAAAATAAAAAAAAAAACAAGGAATCCTCTTTTGAAATATACCATAAGAAATATAGCTAAACTGCTTAAGGTGCACTCCAAAAAAAGGTAGTTCATTCTACAAGAAATGAAGTACTAACAACTGAATTTTTCAAAAGAAAATCGAAGAAACGTCCTCTTAGATCACCATCACCCTGTACTATTATCTAACCATCAGCCCAAGAAAGCAATATCTGAAAATGATAAAAGAAAACACGTTAGAAATCCTAAATAAAATAGTAAAAATTAAAAAGTTTCGAGTAATCATGATAAAGAAGTAACGTACAGTACCCGTAAGTAAATTACGTGCTATATGCCATTATGTCAACAATTAATACTTTCTGGTTAAATTACAATAATAATAGAAGGAAAAATTCCATTGAAATGACAAAACTGGTTCTCTAGTAAAGAGAGTTTCGTCTATAAATTATAAAGAAATTAAAAATCCTATCAGGAAAGAAGTTTTTGGTGAAGTCGCGCAATTTTCCTGAAAAAAAACACACGTCCAACTCCCCAACAATCAAACCTTCCTTTATATGGAGACTATATATCAGTTGTATCACTAATGGCACAAATGATCTTAATAATTTTCTCTAAAATATAGTACTTCGAACAGAAAAAAGAAACACCTTTGACCCTAAATTTTATCAAAAAAAAAAAAAAAAAATTTTTGTCTACCTTTATATGGGGTTCAGTATCATCTGTGTCACTAAAATAATTTGCCAATTCACCAAATTGGTGCAAATATAATATTGCGCCCCACAATTAATAAATTTACTATGTATACTACGGCATTACACCGGACTGGACCGGGACCGGGACCGGACCAATTTAAATAAGAAAGTCCCCATGATTTTTGAACCTTTAAATTACACAACATTTTTTATTAATAATTTCATTAAAAAAAACTATTTTTCATTAATAATTTCATAAAAAAAAAAAACGTTTTTCGCAAACGCTTTCAATTATTTTAACAAAAATGTTGCGAAAACATTTTTTTATTAATAAACACTAAATTAAGAATTTAATTTAATAATTTCGCATAATAATTTCAGTTTAATATAAAATTACATGTAATATTACATAATTATTTTATGGTAATTCTTAAAGATTCCTTTTTTTTTTTATAAATTAATCAGCTCTATTAATTTTAAGAAACATAATTTGTTAAATTAAATTTTTTAGTATTACCTATTTAACTTACAGGATCATTTGAGAATCAAATTATTTTTAGGCATAATTAATTTATTGTACGTGTCTTACTGTCTTACGTACTCATAAGTTGGATCATCGACAGTAAGTAAATCATGACTAATTACAGTATTAAACATGTTACACACGGTTAATTAGCAATGAATTGTGCGACAATATCGGAAATCACCGTTCCGAAAATTAATATAAGTTTATCCGGTCGATAGCGTAGTGAAATGTGATACACAAATACCTTTCTTTTCTTTCTCTTACAATGGCTTTTTCAAAAATATTCTCAAGAGACACGCTACTGTTTAAAAAAAAAAATAAAAATAGAAATAAATTATTCTCAGGAGATTTACCTGAACTAATCTATGATATTATAAAATATTTTCAGAATGATTTTTCAACTTTACATTCATGTATCCTAGTTAACAGATTATGGTGTCGTATAACAATTCCATTATTATGGGAAAATCCTTTTTCAATTCCTACAAATAATTATAAATTTATTGAATTTTATTTGAATAATTTAAATGATGAATTAAAAACAAAATTAAATGAATATAAAGTTATTGATAATTTATTAAATTCAAACACACTCTTCAATTATCTTAGTTTTATAAAATGTTTGAATATATGCAGGATTGTTAATTTTATTGACAAGTGGTCTGGAGATATTCTTAGAACTTCAAAACTTGAAAATAGAGATTCAGAATCTAATTTTAAAAAATTAATTCAAACGTCACTATTTAAAACGTTTATTGAAAATGAATTACATACCCTTGAAATTGAGATATTGACTGATTCTTTTTATCTTGATGATATTTTTGAATTAATTTTACAAAATACAAATTCCATTCACAATATTAAAAATTTAACACTAAGTTGTTATAGTAATACGCTAATTAACAATCGTATATTGCAAGTAATTAATTCAATTAATTCACATCAAAATCTCAAAAAAATTGTGCTATACTATGAAATCAGTCTTTTGTACAAATCACTATTTAAAGATTATAATTGTTCAAATACTTTAAATACTATCATATTTAGCGGTGTCAATCTTAAACATATAATCAACTTAGAAAAAGTTTTTGAACAATTAAATGTTTTAGAATCTGTTCATATCATTTATTGTTATTCTTTTGATACTAGTTTTATTCAACAAATTATTAATTTAACTAAACCATTTAAATTAAAGTCTTTATTTATAGAAGATAAACTTGAAATTAATGAATCATTACAATTACTACTTCATAAATATGGTAATTGTATAGAAAATTTTGGAATTAGAATTTATTGTTATTCATTTTATGAGCAACAATTACTTGAATTAATTACAAAATATTGCAAAAATATCAAATTTTTTCATACTTATGATATTTATATTCATCCCGAAATGATCCATACTCACCTATTGTTCAATTTTATTAAGAATATTAAACATAATCTTAATTATCTTACTATCATCTGTGGACGTCTTAGTATAAGTTCAATTTTATTACAAAATTTAGGACAAGTCCTTCCTTACAAATTAGAATATTTAAATTTGCAACTTGATATTAATGCAAGTGATTTTAAAGTATTCCTAAAAAACTCCAAAGGTACCTTTATTAAGGAATTGTTAATTATAAATTGCATGCATGATGATAATATTTTACCTTATATAAAAAAATATATAATGAAGAAGAAAAGAGTCAAGTATTTGAGTTTTCGGACTAACGGTAAGGAATTGTTTGATTTGAATGATGAAGTGAAGGAATTTAAGTTGTATGGTATTAGAGTTCAAAAATATTGTAATAATCGTCAATTTATACATTTTATTAATTAATTATATAATTTAAAAGTATTAAGTATTACACGTGTACATTTATTTTTATAAATTTTATAAATAAATCGTTTTTACATACTTATTACTCTAGTTAAAACTTGTATTTAATAATAATTATTATTTACTATTATATAAATCTAAAATATGAATCATTGATTTAAAATTGGGCAAATTATATTCAGATTATATTTTAATATAGTCCACATCAATAAATAATCCGAATATTCAATTCTCCATAAAAGAAACAAAAGAAATATAAATAAGTGCACTTTTTGTTCTTGTTTACTGTTGAAACAGAGGAGTAATAATAGTGGAAAGAAAGGATAATGCAGACAAGAAACACAAAATATGAATCGACACTGCAATAGTGCAGTAATTCCATAATAATTCATAATGTTAATAACTAGTAACATATTAGTGATTTAATGTTAGATTAATTGCAATACAGTACCGAGGGGTCCAAGGGTATAAAAAATTGGCATGCATTAAATTGCTAATTAAGTTTAATAAAAAGGGTTGATTGATATATTTTCATCGTCAGTGGTAATATTAACACGAAACTTTAATTTGATCTTAAGATGGTGTTTTTCAACTCTGACCTTTTAATAAACTAACCCATAATTTTAACATTTTTCAATTTTTTTTCGATGATTACAATTTTAAAGGCACAACGGGATCATCTTTACTAGTATCTTATTTTACTGTTCTTTCTCAAAAGCTTTATCATTAAACCATGTTGAGAATTTTCGATTTTTTAAAGATCACACAATATTACATAAAAAGAAGTATTGCCAAATTTTTCGTTCAACTACTCAAAATCGCACGTAAGCAAACTAAGCACATGTTCACTCGTTTACGTCACCTACACCGCCTTTCAATACAGATCCGTTACTATCACTCAAGCTCATGGAGAAACAACGAAAAAATTTAAATATTATAATATTATTTCCCTTTGAATAACTTTTTTTTTTTATTTTTCCTTCATCTGTTTTTTCTTCGTTATATTTCACTTCTTATAGTCTAGTTAATATTCGTCATTTGCTTATTTCTATATTGTTCTATTTGACATGTAGGACATTTTAAATGATAGACGGTCGTAATTCTGGACGAGCTTACATATTCTACTCTTTTATGTTTTTACAAGTATATAATTCAAAAAAAAATGCTTTTTTTTGGCAAATATAATTTTTGACCGGAATTAAGTTGGTATATGAATCATAATCTCATTAGTCACTACGTCTAATTTTTACACACGTTACACAATTGATATAATTTAATCAGTCGAAATTTGTCATAAATCTTCTCTTTTTTTTTCTCCTTGTTTGCAATATGTCATGTTCAAAAGTATTTTCAGGAAATTTTCCTGAATTAATATATAACATTACAAAATATTTTCATAATGATATTTCAACTTTACATTCATGTATTTTAGTTAACAGAACATGGTGTCATTCAGTGATTCCATTATTATGGGAAAATCCATTTTCAACTCGTACCAAAGATTATAATTTTATCAAATTTTATTTAAATAATTTGAATGATGATTTTAAAAAAAAATTAAATCAATATAATATTGATAAATTGTTACCTTCAAACACACTTTTTAATTATATTTGTTTTATAAGATATTTGAATATATGGAAGATGATTTCTTCTATTAATATTTGGATCAAAGGTGTTCTTAGAATCTTAACGCCTATAAATAGAAATAAATCTGGTCTTAGAAAATTAATTCAAACATTACTATTTAAGATATTAATTGATAATGAAGTAAATTTACATACTCTTGACATTGATATCTTTTCTATTTCAACTTATAAATCCTATTATTTTGGTATTTTTGAAATAATTTTACAACATCCAAATTTTATTATCAACAATGTTAAAAATTTAAATCTCTCTATTGGTGTTTCTTTTAGATACTTAAATCACAACAATTGTGACAAATATATGTTGATTAAAGATTTTGTATTACAAATAATTAATTTACGCTCCAATCTTGAAACCATTACATTCAGAACTGAAAGTTTTCCTTTATATAAATCATTATTATCAAAAGATTATAATTGTTCAAATACCTTAAATACTATCATATTCTTTCGTGTAAACCTTAATAGTATTACCAACTTAGACAAAGTATTTGAACGATTAAATGTTTTAAAATCTGTTCATATAATTTATTGTTCATCTTTAAAAAGTAGCTTTATACAACAAGTTGTTAATCTAACTAAACCATTCAAATTGAAAACTTTATTAATAGAAAAACATGAAAGATTACAAATTAATTCATTAGAAATATTATTACAAAAATCTGGTGCTTATTTAGAGAGTTTTGAGTATCTCAATTTTGATACTAATCAACAATTAATAGAATTATTTGAAAAATATTGTGGAAATATTAAAAATCTTTATTTATATATATCTGGATATCACATAATCTCTCCAGTACTCAATGTAATTGAAAATATAAAACGAAATCTTAATTATCTTACTATTCTTTTATTTGATGAAAGTATTAGATGTATGAGAGGTAGTTCAACTATATTAAGAAATTTAGGTCAAATTCTTCCTCTTGAATTAGAATATTTAAATTTAATCCTTAATATTACAGTAAGTGATTTTAAAATATTCTTAGAAAATATTCAGAATACTTTTATTAATAAGCTATTAATTAGAAATACGATATATATAGATAATTATTATGACATATTATTTTGTATAAAAGATTATACTAAGTATAACAAAAGTGTCAGGTATTTGAGTTTTAAGGATTTTATAGATAATGATTTGTTTGATTTGAAAGATTTAGTGAAGGAATTTAAGCTTCATAATATTATAGTTCAAAGATATTGTGATTTATATATTGATACTTTATCAATTTATAAAGAAACTTGATTGATTAATTATTCAGTATTAAATAAATTAGTGTGATTTAAATACATAAATAAAAGTCATACCTGATGGCCACATATCAGCTTTCTCTAGCAAATTTCATCATTATTAATTTCAATTTTCATTCCTAAAATTTCTTAAATTTATTATTAAATGATAAATATTATAATATTAATCATTTTTAATTATCACAATATTTTCACTTTCTGTAAATTGACACCACTATAATGTTTACTGAAATAACGATTAACATATTTAGAATATAATTTTGTTTTTCAATGTACTTTGGAATATAATTTTGCTCATCCTTATTTTTTACCTAAAAAATTGATCGGCCAAAGTTATGTTGTCATTATCAAAATCATATGGGCTTGATCTTCAATTTTTTTCTGAAAAGTTTTATAGTACTAGTATAGTATTAGAACAGTACAGACTGTACAGTACAGTATAGTACAAGTATCCATGGGGTAAAATTGCAATTTAGAATTTCCTGTTTTCCTGTGGCACTTTCATGTTATGTTAAATTTAGCCAACAAATTATAGAGTGTATGATGAATCAAAAAATTTTTTATTAACCCACCAGTCATCTTTTAGTAATCAGCTACTTTTTTTTTTAGAAAATAAGACCAAATCTATTTTTATGAGAACTATTCAATAAAAGAAATAATTTTGGCCAGCATACCTAATAAAATTATGTACAGTAACGCCTGCACTTTAATTTTTAAATTGAAAACTGAGTCATTATAAAACTCCATAAGAATTTATTTTATACATACCATCAAAATTCATGTACGTTTAAAATAATCTCTTAACAACTTTAAGAACAAGATTAAATACAAATTATATAGCTTAACTTTTTACAATTTGAAATACTTCATAGTCTTTTGTTGTAAATAGCATAAATTACATGATAAAATAACTGCAGCCACAGCCACAATTATTTGTTATTTAAACTAAAAATAAGCTCTTCCCTTTTTGGGTTTGATTTTGATATAACTTTTCTCATTTCTTTTGTAGGTTCCATTTTCTTCTGGATATGGAAATAAGGTTCGCAATTTGTTGTAAAACTTAATGTTTTTTTGAGAAATCAGATTTCAGTAAATATATTTTCATTTTTTTCTTTAATTAATTAACAAACTATTATTAACAGTTCAGTTCTTTTTTTTCTTTTTTAGGTGATTTTTTGAGTCTCTTTGAATGTGGAATTTGGCAAATAAATTTTTATTTTTATATTTTATTTTAATTAACAGTTACTAACTGTCCATTTCATTTTCTTTCTTTAGATGGTTCTTTCAGATTTCTCTGGATATTGCAGTAAGTGTATTTTTTCAATTTTTTTCTCCTTTTAACAAATAGTTTCTATCAACAGTTCGTTTATGTTTGTTTTTTCAGGACATTCTTGGATATTGAATTTTGGTAAGTAATTTTAATTTTTTTTTCTTAATGATTATATATTAGCAGTTTATTTTTTGGTTTTCCTCTTTAGGTTTTGCCAATTATTTCTGAAAATGGAGGTGGCTATTAAATTTCTCCTTTCCTTTTTTGCAGATTTTTACTTTTTTTTCTTTTAGATTTTTGCAGGTTTCATAATCATTTTTCTTCTTTAGGTTTCAGTTGTATATTATTTTTTATTACATTTTTGATACTAATCATATTTTTTAGGGTTTGTCTTCATTTTACCTTTCAAACATTTGAAATTTGGTGAGAAAAATCAGACAATATTTTATGTTCCTATATATTTCTTTAATTAAACATATGCTAACATATAGATTTTCTTTTTCTTGGATGACTGAGTCATCGGACATGTAAAAATTTAGTAGGTGGAGATTTTTTTGAACTATTCTTTAATGAAACAGTTATAAATATTTCTAATTCTTTGAATTTCTGATGTGGATTTCAGTGAGAATTTTTTTTCTTAACTATCAGAATGCTAGAAATCAAAGAGATTCATTAAAATTAACAAAATAAAAAACATCTTTGATTTTTTCTTATTAAGAAAACTAACATTTTATCTTTTTCATTTTTAGTTTGATCTGGGATGTGGGCTTCAGTGGGAATTCTGAATTTTTTTTTGATTTGGACGTTTAGGACTTTAATCTATAGAGACCATTTTGTTAAAAGAAATCCATTAAAAAATTCTACATTCCTATTAAAGGCACAACACATACTACTTTCTTATAACTTCCAAGACAATTCCAAAGCTATTACCAATTTCAAAGAGCTCAGATTAATGGGAAGTTGATCCAAGGCTTTTCAGGACCTGCAATGGCTTTGCCAATTTCAGTTATCAAATAGCCTTACACATATAATGGGTGACTGGTTTATTATTGAAGAACATCCAGAATCTGATGATAATGAAACAAAAGGTAATTAATTTTTTTTTATTTTTATGTATATTCTCTAATCATTTATTTCACCATTTTTTTAGTGCATACAAATGTTGAAAATATTATCAAATTATCTCTTAAATGACGTATATTGGTACAAAACTGCAGAAATATACCTTTTGATGTATATAGCATCACATTTCAATCTGAATTAATGAAATCATATTCGGATATGAATTATACAGCAGCTTTTATATATAACTAAGTCTTTTTTATGAAATTTTCAACACATTTTTATGAAGATGTGCATGGATTTTCAATAAGAATTATTTACATACTGGTGATATTGTTATGATTCAAGAACTAAATTATGACGAATCCTATGCTATTGTTGAAGCAATTTTTAGCCATTGAGGTAATAATGATAACCTTTATGCATTTGTTATTGTACAGTAGTTTGAAGAAACAATTTGAACAAAACTGGGCTGTCTAATATGGTATAAGTTGCGAGCAAATACTAATTGGTGATGACATATTTTCAATTATCTGTAATAAATTTACTTAATAGAGAAGATTTTATTCATGATTGTAACGATTCCTGCATAACATCTCACAATATATCAAATAATAATTATATAAGAAATATATACTAGCACTGTTATGATATTTTTACAATGTATCTGCAATACATTAAAATGATTTACCATGTATAGTAACGGACATGGCAGTATATCATAATTTTTTCCATTATTTAATGTTAACTTACTTTTGAATTCAATTGGCATAGTACTGTTCCAATTTTATTTAAGCATCTAAATGACATTGGATGAAAATTGAAGTTTCTGCAAAGTATTTATATAAATGTCAGACAAATTTTTTATTGGATCTAAATAAAAGTTGTTAATAATAATCACTAATATATGAACTTCATATTTTTATTAAACTAGAATGAATAAACATATAAAGAAGCTTTATTTATGTAATATTTTTAAATGATAATTAAATAATTAATCAAGTTTCCGCATAAATTGATAAATGTCGAAGTGTAAATCATTATATTTTTGAATTATAATATTATGTGACTTAAATTCCTTCACTATATCTCTATAATCAAACAATTCCTTATCAAAATTCCTAAAATTCAAATACTTGACTCTTTTCTCCTTCATTATATTTTTTTTTAAATAAGGTAAAAGATCATAATTAGCTTTCCTTATTGAATCTCTAATTAACAATTTCTTAAAAAATGTACCTTGAGAATTTTTTAGGAATACTTTAAAGTCACTTATTTCAATGCCAAAAGTCAAATCTAAATATTCTAATTTTGAAGGAAGGATTTGTCCTAAATTTTGTAATAAAATTGAACTAGTAGTACTATTATCTAATACGCAGCTGACGGAAAGACAATTAAGATTTTGTTTTATATTTTCAATCAAATTGAGTACTGGATAAACATTCTCATATGTGATTCCATAAATACCGAGAAATTCGATATTTTTACAATATTTTATGGCTAATGCAAGTACTTGTTGTACAAGTTCGCTCTCAAAATACGTTAAACGGTCGACACTGAAATTCTTTAAATAACCACCAGATTTTTGTAATAATAATAATAATGAATCATCAATGTTTGATGATACATTTATGAATAAAGATTTTAATTTAAATGGTTTGGTTAAATTAAGAATTTGTTGAATAAAGCTAGTATTTAAAGAAAGACAATGAATGATATGAACAGATTCTAAAACGTTTAATTGTTCAAAAATTTTATCTAAATTAATTATACCTTCAAAATCAACATGGTATAATGTGATAATATTTAAAGTATTTGAACAATTATAATCTTTTGATAATAATAAAGATCGATAAAAATGAAGATTATAATAACTTAATATAACTTTTTTAAGATTTTGATGTAAATTAATTACTTGTAATATAAGATTGTCAATTGGCGAACCTTTATCACTAAATCTCGTTAAAATAGAAATTTTTAAATTTTCAATATTGTGAATGAAATTTGGATTTTGTAAAGTTAACTCAAGAATATCTTCAATATACGTGATATAATTATTTATATTAATTTCAAGAGTATGTAAATTTACTTCATTTTCAATAAATATTTTTAATAATGTTATAGTAATTAGTTTTTTAGTATCTTCTATATCTTCTACCAAATCTGGTTTTTTAATTTTAGCATTATAAAACCACTTTCGAACAGAAGTAGAAAACTTCAACAAATCCAAATATTTTATAAAACTAGGATAATTGAAAAGTGTGTTTGAAAGTAACAGATTTTCATTAATTTTGTATTCCTTAAATTCACATTTTACATTATGTAAGTAAATTTCAATAAAGTTATAATTTCCAGTAGGAATTGAAAATGGATTTTCCCATAATAATGGAATCGCTAAACGACACCATAATCTGTTAACTAAAACACATGAATGTAAGGTTGAATAATCATTCTGAAAATATTTTATAACTTCATAAGTTAATTCAGGTAAGTTTCCTAGTTTCGAACATGACATTTTTAAGCGAAGAGAAAAAAAAAAGGAAAGGTAATTGTGTATCACATTTCACGACCGGATAAATTACATTAATTTGATTTCCGATATTGTCACACAATTATTGTGTGTAACATATTTAATAACTAATTGTAATACTAGTTGTTATACTGATAAGGTCACGATTTACATATTTTTTTTTTGTAAAGTAATAATATCCTGGCTAAATTAGGAATAAGTTTACTAGAATCGGATAAATGATCGGCCGATAGGCTGATAATAAAGTAAAAAATTTTACTTATTCCTAATTAGCCAGGTTATTTATTTTTGTAACACTTTTATTTTTTTTATTTATCAGTAATAGTTAATATACATAAGATTTTATAAACAAGACAAAATTGAAAAAGTAAATAAAAACTCAAAGAAATTTCGTAACACTTTTATTTTTACAAGCACGTTTATCGCTCAATTCCGTCAAGAATTATAGTTGGCAGAGTCAAAATTTTTGCTTTTACTTTTTTGTTCATTGCAACTAATTGCAAAAATATTGAGCCACTAAATTCATTTTTGCTCCGATGAATTTTTTCATACGCAGTCATTCAATCATTCATAACTGATTTGACAGTAATTCTGGAAAAATTCATAATTCCGGCCGAAATTAAAATATTTCCTAACTTGGAATGTATATATTTAAATTTTGCAAACTTTTATCCGATATCATGAGTGTATTACACAAATTTTCATATTAGGAGATATTTTTAATTTCGGCTGGAATTATAAATATGGCCAGAATCACTGCCGATCACGTGCGTATGGCTGCATATGAAAAAAATTTGTCCTCGGAGCGGGTGATCAAACATTTTTGAAACCAAATTTGTAGGTTTTCTCGAAAACTATCTTAACAACAACCTTTTTGACCAAGTATGATTGGATTCATTATTTCGTGTTTAAGCAACAACAAGTCCATTATTCTTTTTAAATCTTCTTTATTAAATTCATTCAATAAGCGTACAATTGTTGAAAATTGATTACTCTGTAAGCTCTAGTTAAAAATTATTTTCTACAATATTCTGTCATACACTTACGTGATCCATTTTTGATATCCTAATAGATACTAGTAGAATCTATACATCCAGCATTGCAATTAATCTAAAATCACATAATGGAAAATTAGACATATTTGATAAGCTTAATTTGCGTAAATTTGTGACAATGCAAACACATATTTTAAAGAATTCGATTTGTTCATACTATTGATTCAGTTTTTGAACTATATAGATATATATGCACATTGTCTTTCATGAATAATAAAAATTTTTCAACAATCTAAAAATTAACATATGTAAATTTTATATATAATGAGTAAATTTATAAGCTACTTTATTTACAAAGGAATATTATTTTCTATTATTTTTAAATCATTATTAAATAATTAATAATTTCCTCTATAAAATTATAATTATCAATTCAATCTTTGAGATATGGACTCTAATATTATGTGACTTGAATTCCTTCATCCTTCAAAAAAACAAGACTTAGTACAACAAATTATAACTTTTCAATAATAGTGTAATAATTATCATTCCTATAGAGGAAAGAAATTTTCATTAAAATAATATATATAAATATATATATTCGATAATTAGGTTAATTGAATAATTACTCATTATCCGGTATTTCTTAATTGATGATGATCAAAATATCATATGTATCATTCTATTAGAATTTATTTATAATTTTATATTAAAAATATAAAAATTATAACATGTTAATTAATTGCAATTATTATAATAATGTTTATATATAATACTTGGTTTATTGCTTTCTACCTTATTCAAATAATTCAACTGTACTTAATACACTAAATTACTAATTATATTTAACAAAGAGGATTTAAAAAATTTTATCCGTGAAAACTCCGTGAATATGATACATTTGCGGGAAAATAACTAAAAATCTAAGCAAACTCAGATAATTTCCATGTTTTGAGGCTATAAATTCCGTTAATATTTTGCAGAATAAATATGGAATAAAAAACACGGAATAAATTATTTTATAGAGAAAAAGTTAATCAAATTATTGATTGTGATAATATTAACTCGAAATTTTTTAGATTTGAAACTTTTAATTGAAAATGAAGCTAAATAAATATGTAAATTTATGCATACAGTAGAATAAGTTTCTCCTAGTTCGAAAGGCTGTTGTTCAGAAAGTTTTTGAGAAAAATGCAAATATGTTTTAATAAGTAAACGTAAAAACAAATAAGACGGGATTTTAACTATGGCCAAACATAATTTTGACTGGAATGATATGTTGTAAATCGTGACCTTATTATGCCTAATGATTCATAACTATTAAACATGTTACACACAATTAATAATTACGAATTGTACGACAATATCGGAAATCACCATTCCAAAAATTAATATAATTTATCCGGTCGTGAAATGTGATACACGAATACCTTTCTTTTTTCTCTTCGCTTACGATGCCTTCTTGTTCGAAACTATTTTCAGGAAACTTACCTGAGTTAACATACGATGTTTTAAAATTTCTTCGTAATGATTATTCAACTTTATATTCATGTATCTTAGTTAACAGATTATGGTGTCGTTTAGTTATGCCATTATTATGGGAAAACCCTTTTTCAATTTCTACCGGAAATTATAACTTTATTGGAATTTACTTACATAATTTAAATGGTAATTTAAAATCGAAATTAAATGGATATGGAATTGGCAAATTACTACCTTCGACTACACTTTTTAATTATCCCAGTTTCATAAGATATTTAAATACACAAGAATTTATTTTCTCTGTTGATAAGTGGGTTGAAGTTTCCGTTAAAACTTTGAAACCCAGAAAACGATACTTTATAAAAACCATATCTTTAAATTTAAATGCTGATTTTATAAGATTAGTTCATACGTCGCTATTAAAATTATTTATTGAAAATGAAATAAATTTACATACTTTTGACGTTGAGTTCACTGATAGTAAACATATCTCTTATTTTGGTGATATTCTTGAGTTAATTTTACAAAATACAAAATTTATTAATAATATTAGATATTTAAAACTACATACTGGTAGAACTCGTGGTTTCTCATCTCCAAAAAATAGCAAAGATACGCCAATTAAACATCGCGTATTACAAATAATTAATCTACATCAAAATCTTAAAAAAATTTTATTAAGTTATGATAATTTCCAATTGTATAAATCTTTATTGTTATCAGAAAGTTCTAATTGTTTAAATACTCTAAACACAATTATATTATTTTGCGTCAATTTTAATGGTATAATTAATCTAGATAAAGCATTTGAACAATTAAATGTTCTAGAATCTGTTCATATCATTTATTGTTCTCCTTTAAATACTGATATTATTCAACAAATCATTAATTTAAACAAACCTTTTAAATTAAGATCTTTGTTTGTAAATGATAGATCACAAATTGATGAATCATTATTATTATTATTACAAAAATATGGTGATTATTTAGAGAATTTCGGGTGCGGGCATTTAAAGTATATCAAGGGAGAGCTTGGACTTGAATCTGGTCTATCATTAAAACAACAAATACTCGAATCGGTTATAAAATATTGTAAAAATATCAAATTTCTCGATATTTGTGAAATTAAAGATGAGATTGTTTATCTAGTACTCAATTTAGTTGAAAATATTAAACCAAATCTTAATTATCTTACTATTGAAGCCAGTGAAACTTCTCATTTAGATAATAGTAGTTCAATTTTATTACGAAATTTAGGACAAATCCTTCCTCCTAAACTAGAATATTTAAATTTAATCCTTTATATTAGAATAAGTGATTTTGAAGTTTTTAAAAATAATTCTCAAAATACTGTTATTAAGAAATTATCAATTATTAATAATGTACAAGATTATGGTGTTGATATTTCACCTTACATAAAAGAATATATTATGGATAAAAGAACCAAGTACTATTTGGCTTTTAGAAACATTAAAATTGAAGATTTGAAAGGCGGCGAAATGAAGAAATTTGAGTCATATATTGCTAAAAGAGATAGTGATTTGTCTATTGATATTTATCAATTTATCAAGAACCTCGATTAATTATTTAGTTATAATATTAAATTATCACATATGTATATTCATCTTTATAAATAAAGCTTCTTTATTATCCTATAAAATTGGTTGATATAATCTAATATATCATAAATGATTTGAATACTTGTCTAGTAATTTCTATCAATATGTTTTATTATTTGTCATTTACAGTATCTAAATGATACGATTCTATACCAAAGAAAACAAAATTGTTCATATGCATACCGCAGTTCCTATTTAATTTCTTTTAAACTTAGAGTTGTTGTTGTATTATTTTTAAAATCTGAGAATGCCAGCAGTTGTTACAACGTTAATTGTGTCGTATTATAATCATGCTAGTATTGTGGGTGAGAGTTTCGCCAGGGGTCGATTCCGAAATTAGTTTTGCCAGATTTCTAAATTTCCGAACTACCGAAATATGACGAAAGTTATCGAAATTGGCAAAACTTACCAAAAATTTTTATTGGTTGAATTATTTAATTAACCCTTAAAATGGTAATGCAGGTAGTTGCCTGCAATTTTATAATTCTGAAAACCTAGTATGTAATAATTTAAATTTCAAATATTTGAGTATTTCAATTTTCACATTGATTGTTGAATTTTAATTAGTTGAATAAATTCGTGAAATTCCACAAAAAAAATATTTGATTTTTAAATTCTCGTTGGCAAAATGATCAACATCACGTGATTTTAAATATAGTTAGTCGGAGAGTTACAGCCCTGTAAAAAATTTTATCCATAATTTCTGTAAAAACCCCGTAAATGTGATGCATTTGGAAATAACACGGAATAAAAAAAAACACGGAACAAATTTTTTATAGTGTGGCAATTTCGCTTTGGTATTGACTTTCAAAAAATTTTGGAATTTACGACGAAACGTCAAAACGTTTCGACTTTGGATTTTTGGATTTTGCTCATAACTACTAATCATGCAACAACATTTTTAATACATGATTAGAAGAAATTAATCTTGTATATTTGTTGAAAATACACAACATTACTTTGGGAATTTTATTTTTCATTATTTTATTGAATATAAAATTATAAATTCAATTATTAATTTTCATTAATGGAATTAATTTCACTTTTTTAAAAATTAATTACAAAAGATATAATAATTTTTCAATACAATTAAGATAAAAACATTTCAGTAAGAAAAAATGAATAATTATTTAGGATTTTTTATTTCAACCGAATAATTTACTTTTCTAGTTTGTGATTATAAAGTTTCAGTATTGTAATTTCAGGATTATGAAATTATAAGATGTTTGGATAACGTATTGTCAGGAATTAAGTTTCAGGATTTTGGACAAATTCCTTTAGTATCTATACATATTTATATCTAACACTGTCAATTGATCTATAAATTCATCCAATAATATATTATTAAATTGTGAGACGAATCAGCGCGAATGAAAGTTGAAACATAAAGAGCAGAATAGAGAGTAATATACAGTAAAATTCGATATAATGGAACCATCCGTTCAATTAGTACATTTGTCAAAACCGGTTATATCAAGAATTCCGATATATCAAGGGCAAATTAATTAAATCCGTTCCAGACTCAATTCCGATACATCAAGATTTTGCTTATGATCCGTTATATCGGAGGTTCCGGTATATCGAATTTCACTGTGTATTGTTACGTTGGGCTGGGCAATATTGAAAAACTCTACTCAATGTATTAAAATGCTAATTTATTTAATATAAAGGGATAAAAAAATAGTTGATGTTATTACCAGTATTAGATTTTTTTTTTTGAATTTTCAAGATTTTTGTTTAGAACATAAATTTAATAAACATAATGTAAATTGTAGATAATAATTGTTTTTGTAAAGTTTGATTTAATAAGTACAGTACGGTAAATGTATAAAAAAAATAATTTTAGGCGATTAATTATATTTACTATTTAAGCTAGCTTTACCCAATTATAATTTTGACCGGAATTAAGTGATGTTCGTCACGAGTGATGACGTATACACACCTTTGATTGACATAATACCTTGTTACGCCTAATTATTAAAAATGTTACACAACAATAGTTTACGCCTATTCCGGAATCTCCATTCCCGAAAAGTAATACAAATTTATCCCGTCAGCATAATAGTTACCACAAACATCTCTTTTTCTCCCTCTTCACTTACAATATGTCTTGCCCAAAAATATTTTCCGGATATTTACCCGAATTAACATATGATATTATGAAACATCTTCAGAATGATTTTTCAACTTTACATTCATGTATTTTAGTCAACAGATTATGGTGTCGTTTGGCGATTCCATTACTATGGGAAAATCCATTTTCAATTCCTACTGGAAATTATAGCTTTATTGGAATTTACCTACATAATTTAAATGGTGATTTTAAAACAAAATTAAGTGAATATAGGATTGAAGATAATTTATTTCACTCATATACACTTTTCAATTATCCTAGTTTTATAAAATATTTGAATACATGGAGAATTATTTCTTCCATTGAAAAGTGGTCTAAAAATGCTGTTAGAACTTTAAAACCTCAAGATAGAAATTTTAATTCGGTATCTAATTTTAGAAGGTTAATACAAATGTCACTATTTAAAATGTTTATTGATAATGAAGTAAATTTGCATACTCTTGACATTGAGATCTTCACTTTTTATACTAATTGGAATTCTTACTATGATGATATTTTTGAATCAATTTTACAAAATCATAACTTTATCCAAAATGTTAGAAATTTAAACCTTTATATTGGTAGTTCTCCTGTATATACCAGTGATAGTTATGCGTTAATTAAAAATCGTATATCACAAATAATTAATTCACATCAAAATCTTAAAAAAATTTTATTAAGCTATGGTAGTATTCCTTTATATCAATCATTATTATTAACGAAAGATTATAATTGTTCAAATACTTTGAATACTATTATATTGTATCGCGTTAATTTTAAAGGTATAAACAATTTAGACAAAATATTTGAACAATTAAATGTTTTGGAATCTGTTCATATCATTTATTGTCTTTTTCTAAATATTAGTATTATTCAACAAATTATTAGTTTAACTAAACCATTTAAATTAAAATCTTTATTTATAAATGGGAGATCACAAATTGATGAATCATTATTATTATTATTGCAAAAATCTGGTAGTTATTTAGAAAACTTCGGGTGTAGATTTGGTCTTAATTATAGCTTACCATTAAAGCAACAAATACTTGAATCAATTATAAGATATTGTAAAAATAGTATCAAATTTCTTCGTACATATGGAGTTGAAAGACAGATTATTTATCTAGTATTCAATTTAATTGAAAATATTAAGCAAAGTCTTAATTATCTTTCAATCAATGTAATTGACGATGATCTAGTGGTATCAAATGATAATAAGGAATGTAATTCAATTATATTACAAAACTTAGGACAAGCCCTTCCTTCTAGATTAGAATATTTAGATTTAAATCTTCCCATTAAAGCAAGTGATTTTGAAATATTTCTAAAAAGTTCTCAAGATACTTTTATTGAAAAATTGTTGATTAATAATACAGATGGTCAAGATATTTTACCCTATATAAAAGAATATATTATGAAAAAGAAAAGAGTTAAATATTTGGCTATTATAAATTCCTTTGAAAGATCAGATGATGGAACCTATGACCATAAGGAGTTGTTTTCATTGAAAGATGAAGTGAATGAATTTGAGTTGTATAATATTAGAGTGCAAAATTATTATGACTCATTGATTAACATGTATAAGTTTATAAAAAAAATTAATTAATTTAGTTGTAATCTGTTAGGAATATTCTTTTATACAAGTTACTTGTGATAAATTTATTTACTATAAATATTCAATTATATATTATTAAGATTATTAATAAATTTTATTATTTACAAATCAATCCAATATATACAAATTATTAATTTATACAAATTATGCATATATAACTAATTTTCTATGTACATCATTTTTTTTTGAAACAGAGAATCAAAATAAAATTAAATTGTAAATCACAAATAAAGGACTCTTATGTATATATACATTAATTAGGTTCTGTCTTGTTTAATGAAAAGAATAAACTGTTAATAGGACTAAAAAGTTGAATGGTTGAAAATAAATGGAAAGAAATGTATGTTGTGGGCAAGAAAAGCAAAAATAAGTCTAAGCATCATAATTCCATTATCAAGCATAGCCTTAATTATATTTATTTGTATCTGGGTTGGTATGAAATCTAAGAAAAACTTAGAATTATAAAATTTCAGGATTTAGAATATTAGTATACTACCAGATTTTTAAGTTAAATTAAACCCAATCCCATAATCAAGGGCAAATAAACCAAAAATTTTATAATCTTGATAACAAAATTCCTGATATTTACTTGTAATTTTATTTTTTTTATTTTATTTAAATATAAAATTATAATTATTGTTATTCCTTTAAATTTGACATTTTAAAAAATTAAAACTAAAATATTTCTGTACAAATAAAATACAAATTATCACAACTAATGCAATTTATTTAATAACAATATAATCAGGATTTTCATTTTAATATTTTATCTTTGAGGCTTATGATTATAAAATTTCAGTATTGTTGCCTTTCAGGATTATGGAATTCAAATTGACAATTTAAATTTCAACTATTTCATAATTTAGGATAACTGAATAATGTACTGTTAGAATTTTGAGTTCAGAATACTTTTAGTATCCACACATACTTTACTAAAAATGGCCAATTTTTTGAAATGATTTTGTAATAATTTTAAGATACTACTAAAATACATTTAATACATCAAAATGTTTTTATTATACTTTTATTATTATTTTGTAATTGTATTGTATCTATAGTAGTTGATGAAATAAATAATAACTCACTCAGGCTAAAAGTTGATCAAATTATTTCACATGATGATCTTCCTAACTGTCACCTTACAGATAACCGACATACCTGTGGAAATGGTAATGAATTATAATTAGTTGAGGGTAAACCAAATTTGGTTAATCCAGAAAATATAGCACAACGTGTTATTGTTTGAATATGTGATATGCCAGAACCTGAAGTATATGATTTTTATATCAAAGAAATCATATACTGTTTTAATAACAGGTGGAAATTTTGTGATATAACAATGAGACATTGATTACCTTGTGAATATATTATGCTTACACCACCACCACAACACATTCCAGTTTTAAAGATTTTTCTTGATATATATGTTGATGATTTTGGTACTTACAGAAATGTGTACCATTCTTTAGGAGGTAGTATTTATTTACAACTGGGAAATATGCCATTAACCTTTTGAAAACAGTTAAAAAATCATTTTTTAATTGGCTTCGTTCCATTTGGAGCAAATTTTAATGATTTTATTCAACCAGTATTACAAGATATAAAGAGATTAGAAAAGGGTTTTATTATGCAAACTTTAAATGGTAATGCTTTTGTTATAGGTAGTATTGGTTGTGTTACTGCTGCTCTGCCACAAGGCAATGATATAGCAGATGTTAAACGACATAATGCCAAATATGGATGTCAATCTTTGCAATGTGCCAAATGATCAGTATACAAATATTGATTATAATTATATAAAAAATGCTCGCTTTTACCAGCAAACAGAAAAACAGTTTATAGAAATTAAAAGACAACATTCAAAAATAGATAGAGAATGACTAGCAACTAAATATGGTTTACTAATACCATTTAAGATGATTTAGTGGACAACACCTTCAAATACCTCAGGATCTATATCACTCTATGGCTGGAAACTGAAAGCACGTACACTTTTAGAGGTGACATTTAATATATTTAATACAAATGGTGAAAATGCGTTTATAGAAAATTGGAAAAATATTGAAAAACCTTCAAATTGGTATCAAATGCCTAATCCAGTAAGATATCATCAGAGTTTTATGTTTTCTGATGTACTAAGGCTTACAATGTTAATGCCATTTGTACTTCACCGATTATTAAAGCCTTATCATATTAAAAAAGAGGTCTTGAACAATTGGAATATGGAACAAAATATAAAACAAAATTCAGCTGTATTGAATTTATGTTCAGTACATGTTGGGCAATTGAAGCTAAAGTATTAAAGCTTGCATTCTCAAATACTATGATGACAGAGAATGTTTACCAAGAATTGCAATGAAATACTTATACAAGTAATTGAATTATTTATGGTTACTTTTTAAAATAATTGTCTAACCGTAATTTATGCCATTCTATTAGCTGTTTTCAGATAATTTTACAAACTTACCAAATTTGCATGTAAATGTACACCTTTCACAACATGCTCGTAATTTTGCAACACTTTCCCTATAAGAAATATGTATATGGAAAAGATACGTTTTGTATACATTTTATGTACGTTTCTATAGATTCCGTATACAAATTCCGTATATTTAATAAGCAATTCATTTTTGAACATTTTTTAAAAAAACTAATGTATACGAAATGTATACGGAATAAAATAATTATGCGGAATGTATATGGAATTTTTAAACTTAATATTTTCCTGTATCATAACACAAGATCACGTGATTGTTTATTGTTTTGTTATGATACGTTTTTTGTTTTTTATATAAACCCTTCTGATCTTCCTTTCTGTCTTTCCCTTTCCTTTCTCTTTTCTCTTGTCTTATTTTTTTATTTATTCTAAATTTTTCTTCTTTTTTCGTCACTCCCCTTTTAAAATAAAAACATTTTTTTTCGTACCTCACTTTAAAAAAATTTTTTTTCAT